>JAMKCH010041633.1:0-12967 GCA_023653785.1 Ophioderma brevispina
GGCCCGACCCAAATGTAACTGTCAGTCTCACAGCTTGTCCCACTATCTAACAATGCATGACTGCTTGGATTGTCTTCTATACCAAGCCACAGTAACCAGGGATGACAAACCAGAAACCCAGAAACTTACATAATCGGACTTTCTGAAAACTCGTTCAAGACCAGATTCAACAAACACAAAGCTCTTTCAGACCGAAAACCAAGGAATTGCACAACATTGATCCGATATATTTGGTCACTCAAAGACTCTGATATTCCATACACGGTAGAGTGGAAAATCATGGCCAAATGCAAGCCGTACTCTAATGTGAATAAGAGATGTAATTATGTCTCCATGAAAAATTCCCTATTATGTGTGCCAAAATTTAAGCCTCTTGAACCACGAAACATACTAGTAAGTACATGCAAAGACATAGAAAAAAAGTTTCTATTCAGTAACTCATATTAATGGCTCAAGGTTTTTTTTATCCACACAGCCATAATTTGTAAACAATGCCTTGTTTCCGTTGGACAATGGTACACGACGTCAGTCGACGCGTCTTTGCTTGCCTCTTCTGCGTGCCCCCTAAGCACGCCCTCTCTCAACGACTGCTGTAGCAACCAATCTTCCAGACCTGTCACCGCGCCAAAGACCTCCGCGAGGTGCGCGCATCCCTCCGCGAGGTGCGCTTACCTGTAGCTCCCACCGCGCACACTCGCACGAATCCATATTATATGCAACTATGTAGTAGTAGTTTCATTCTCAACATCAAATATCACCTGATGAGTGCGGTCCTTAGGACTTGTACAAAACAGGTCTGTAGTGAATATTTAATATTATGTTTTTAACCAAGTTGTTATGTATGCATATATATATATATATATATATTATTATATATATATCTATATATATATTAAGATATATATATATATCTATATATATATATAACATATCTCAAAAAAGTAACAAATGTCAGATAAGACGTATGTGATGTGGGCGACGAATTAACATCTTAAACAAGAGGATCGGAGAAAACTGTCGAGCATTGAATTAAATAAAGACGAAAAATACACGGTCTCAAACCCGGTGTGTAAAGCAGATATAGTCCGGCGGGAGCCTAAGTCCCGGGCTCCATAGACAATAACGGAATAAAGGGTGAAAACTAATGTTGCGTAAAGGGTCAAACTGAATTGAGTGCCCTATTCTTTACCGTGGTAGCCGGACCATGAGTACGGCGGATATAAATACTTCCTACAAACCGGTCCTTCTCCTCGTTTCTCCGGTATCCATGTAAACACACTCTCCTGTGGTCCCAGTGGTAAATCTCATGCCTATATAGCGAGAGGACCGGGTTCAAGACCGTGTATTTGTCGTCATTATTTAATTCCGTTCTCGCCATTTTTCTCCGATCCTCTATATAATACTTATCTAAACCCTTTCTCGGGTTGTATCCTTTATTTGATCCCGCGTGGCATTGCATTGAGTTTCGCTTCGACATAGTTTTCTTTCTAGAATCATGCATATAGGCCCGCCCCCTATAAAACAGATATTACGGCCGCTTGAAACTCTGAAATAACAACAGAATACATTAGCGCTCGTTTCTCCGGTATCCACGTAAACATGTCCTCTGTGGTCCATGGTAAATCTCACACCCAGATAGCGAGAGGACCGGGTTCGAGACCGTGTATTTTTTGTCTTTATTAAATTCAATGCTCGGCCAGTTTCTTCGATCCTCGATCTAACTTATTTATCTATAACACTTTCTCGATTGGTACATTTACTTGGGAGTTTCCGTAACCTGAATCATCTCAAAGCCCTTTTTTTCTAGACACACTTAAAAATTCGGAAACACGAATGTACCATGTGCTTTTATCGTGAAGGGTTTCAGAATTCATAATTGTGTCCGAAAAAAAGGTGTCAGATGGGTCGTGCGGAAACTCCCCATTTACTTTATCCTCGCGTCATTGCATGAGTTTTCGCTTGTCTAGTTCTGCTAGAATCATGCATATAGGCCCACTCCTAAAAATATATAAATACATTTTGTTTGCTAATTTTCTAAAATCTTACCCCATGTAACTTTGTTGAATAGGGCCCCTGATTTATTTTTAGTAATAGTAGTACAGCCCGGCGGAACAAATTGAAAGTGGTGCGGCGGGCTAATGAGTGTCCGTGTAAGCATAGTAGCTATACAGAGGGTACGGTATAACCTGGATCTAAGTTAGAGCTCTATTACGTCCATGGTATAACTGCGTTTCATTTCTGGCTTCTATGATATTGTGTGGTCCCAAAAATATGCTCCAGACCATATGGTTTTCCACCTCCTGCGCGAAGCGCGAAAACCCTTGCAATGTTCCCTTTTCCAATACTTTCCACTGATGCAAATTTGATAGAAACATTTGAAATAATTCTAATAAGTATGACAACGGGGTTTTAAAAATTAAAATATAGTTGATGGGTCAAGTTTTTGGTTTGAAGTGTTTGAAAGTGTTTTCATGTAGAGTTTCTATATCAAGCTGTCGGGGTGGTTTGCGGAGGGGTGTCCCCTTCCGCCGAAGCGCGGAGCCCCTGCGATATTCGCTTTCCAAAAACACATTTTCCCTGCAAATTTGATAGAAACAACTGAAATTTGTAAGTGGTTCACTAGGAGCCTTACATTTCACGCATGGTATTGTTTATTGTTAACCACGATTGCTCCATAGACTTGGCATGTGTTTGCAAAGTGGCTTTTGAAGCAAGCCAACTGATATTGCAGTGTTTTGACAATCCATTGAATTGTATTTTGATTAAAATTTCTGCGCGCTCCCGTGCAAATCAGTATAAATTGTCACTTACAGAACTGTTCAAAGTCCAAAAAGATCACGAATTGTAATTAAATTTTTTGCATATTTGAACCATGGCCTTTGAATGCACAACCGAAATTTTTTAAGATTTTCCCTTGCTGTGCCCTGTCGCAGTAGATTCAGAGCGTCCGGTCGATATTGGCGACCTTGTTGCAAGCCCCTTCCCCTGGAAGGGGCTTGCAACACCTGAATTTTTCCGCCTTGACTTGTCCAATTCTTTTTGATAATTATTATTTTGAGTATTGGGGTAGCCGCAAGCTAATGTCAAGAAAATGGGGTCTCGGGACACAAAGGTTAAGAATCCCTGGTGTAGGCCCTGGCCTACTTTGCGTAAACGGTCGAAAAAGATAAACTTAACTGGTGTAGGCTAATTTTTGAATGAGGCAAATTTGGTCCCCGGGCCGTTTCATTGACGGATTTAAGAGTCGCAGTGGTTCAGCGCTTCTTACAGGGTCCCTGTAAAATATTTCTCTCAGGGCCCCCTCAGACTACACTTTAGTCGCACTGAAAGTGCTACTTGCGTCGTTTTGCGACGCTAAGGCCCACCGTAACTGCCTGACAGGGCCCTTTCGCGGGGGGGGGGGGGCCGTTTCATGCATGCGTAGAGATAGTATAAGATTGGCCGCAACGTTCAATGACTAATTTGTCCGTCATTTCTCAAATCTGGAAAAGCCCTACACTTATTAGGTCTGTAATTAACTTTTTAAAATTTTGTTATTTTATTGATTTTTTAGTTTTTTCAATTTTTGGTTATTTAGTATTTTTCCAAGTAGTAACAGGTCAATTTTTTTTCTGTGTTTCCACGGTGCAATTTTAAACTTATAATGTGTGGGTAAAGGTTTTTTTTTTTGTTTTTTAGCTGTGAAGGGGGAGTTTTGTTTGTTTTGCTCGTAGGAGTGGTTGCCATTCCACCTCCCCCTTGAAGTCCCTAAGGGGCCGGGAAAATTGTGTTTTCTAGATGGGCTCTCTTATTTGGTAAATGTTAATGGAGATTTCATATATCAAGCGATGCGAGGGGTGTAGTAGACTGGTGTCACCTCCCGGATCCCGCGCGAAGCGCGAAACCGCTTGCAATGTTAACTGTCCAAAACGCATTTTCTCATTGCAAATTTATCGAACAATTTGAAATTTGTGAAGTGGTACAGGAAACAAACCGCGATAGGCCCTGCACTGAAATCGGCCCGGGTCTAAACTCCTATAGGTGCAACGAAAGATTTGGGGCATCCATTAATTGTGTACATGTCTGATTTGCGAATAGATTGCTTATAGATTGCTTAATTTAAAATGTAAACCATGGCTTACAATAGTCCATTCGAAATTTTTTTTGTACCAAAGAAAATCATCAATTAGTCGTTTTTCCTGGGGCTATTTTTTATTAGCTTTGCATTACTGCAGAAATCATAATTTTCCATCTTTTTTCGGTACAACCCGTTATTTGATCTCTCGTTGCAACCTTTTTGGAAATTTGGAATTTTATGTGCTTACACAGTATTGTCCGTATAAAGTAGGTCAGTATCATTGTCGCATTTTGTCGGCGAGTGGGGAGGGATCCTTTGGATCCCTTGGATCCGCCATTTATATTACCTGTTTTTTAATATACCACCCATACTTATTTAATACAATCAAAACTTTCAATTTCACCATTCGCCCGATCTCCCTTCCTAGATTCCTTTCTCTCCTTCTTTCCCTTCCCACCCCTCTTTCTCTCTTCCGCCCTCTATTTTTTGCTTCTCTCCCCTCTTTCTCCTCCTCTCTTTCTCCGCTCTTTTTTTTGGCTCTCAAAAAGTGGTGCGGCCGATCGCCGCACCTGCGCTACTTCGCCGGCCCTGTATTAGTAATAGCAAAATCCAAGTTTTAATAAATCCGTTTGCCCCGCGATCGAGGGTGGCCGGATTCACCTTTTTCAATGGAAATGTGTTGGTTTTCATTAAGGCAGGGGTCCGTTTCGCGAAACAGGTGTAATATAGAAATTTTATTCCGCCGTCCTCGTTTTGACTCTCACGGCAAAACATTATTTCACGCTTTATTCCGTTATTGTCTTGGAGCCCAGACTGTGCTCCCGGTGGACTATAAATACTTTCATCTCCACACACAACCAGTCGTACACAGTCGTATCCGTCGTGACCTAACTCAGTCCGGACTCAGTCCTAACTTATCTAAGGTGCAATTTCTGCTTCTAACCCCTTCTGTATTGTTCATGTTTCGCTAGAATATCCTTTAGAAAAGCTTATTCCCAAAATTTCATTGATTCTGATTGCGTTTTGGTGTTAGGAGCAAATGTTCGTATCACATCCTCCCATAGCCCACTGTAACATTAATTTCTTTCCGTTTACGGACAGAAAATACAAAATGCGAATTTCTTACAAACACGATCAAATTTGCAGTCAGATCTCAGGGCACAACCAACTACACTATACTTAGCCCACGGTTCAGATGATATAAACATCTCAACTTTTTTGAGGAAGTCGGGGGGACGAGGCTGTGGATCACGAAATGCCCCTTTAAGATTTTTTTAGCGTTCGCGCACCTCACCACGTAGACTACGTGCCACTTCGATTCAATCAAAGTTTGCTAAAACTACGTCTGCAGGTAGCTTAAACACGTTCGTTATTGGTGTACGTGTGATGGTCATGATTTTTATCAGATCCATGTAACGTTTTCTGTTAAGATAATCCACTTAATTTAATTACGATACGATAACAGCAAAAAATACAAATTTTATATAATAACAAAAAATCTCGTTAACCGTCATCTCCTGTAGTTAAGTAGTTCCAATTCTTCTGAATAATAAATCTCATCCCGTAACTTTTCCGATAGTTATCTTCTCAAAACTACTCCCTGTGTCCTAAGCCGTTAGTTTCCGCATACGGCCACAGACAAAGCGAAATAACATGACTTGTTATAGTTTGGTGGATTTATTTCTCGGACAGTCTGTACGCACACCCTGTGTCATCATTATCGTCATTGTCATCGTCCTCATCTCATCATCATCATCATCATCATCATCATCATCATCATCATCGTCATTCTATATCAAATATATACTAATTAGTGCACTACTACGTGAATAAAAAAAAATGTGAACGGTTGTAGAGAACTTGACCTTGATAAAGTCACGGAATCATAGATTTGTTTTTTTTTTTTTTTTATTGTTATTTTAATAAAGCAAATCTAATATACTTCCAAATGTTGAAAAAATTAAAGAAAACGATAAAAAATAAGCCAAGAATTGACCAATTTTGTAAAGCAAACCCTTTTTTTCCTCATTCCCATGGGCATTTTTACACAACAGTTAAGAAAGAATACGTCAAGTACGATAATGGGACATCGCATTTGAAAGTAATGAACCCATGCCATTTGTTTAATGATCTATGTAGTCATAATCTCCTTCATGATCTTCAAAAAGGAAAAACTTCACACAATATCCTCACCAATTATCCATGTGTTAAAAAGGTTACACTACTACTGTAATCCAGGTATAGATACAAGTTTAATGGCAATTAAAGACACTAAACTCTTTGCAATATCCTAAACAATGGGAAGATCTTGTTTTCTTGCTCTGCAACAGGTGAATTGGTGTTTGGATTTGTCATGTCAGTTGGCACATGGTATAAATAAATTGCATTGATTTTAATGCGTAGTTGAATAATCAAGAAAGTTAGCATTAAGTTGACAAAGGCATCATGATATTGCTATTGTACATTCTCACAAACACAGTTGATGTGTGTTGTAAATCCCATAGGAATGGCGAAAAAAAAAGGGTATGCTTACAAATTTGGTCATATCTGGCTTATTATTTAATCATTCTTCATTTTTCAACTTGGGGGAAGTAAATTAGATGTATTTTATATTATAAAAACACAACAACAACTCTATGATATAGTGGATTGCAAATTAAGGTCGATCTCTATTTCCTTTTCACACAATTTTTTTCTTCACGTAGTATATAACATATAGTATTGTTAAATTTCAGGGGATATGTTTTACTAACATGATGGAACATATGTCATACCAACTAATAACTTGGCCAATAGTAGTCTTGAGACTTGAGTACAAACTTTCTCATTTTGACCATCTTCATCCTGCAAATTAACAATAACAACTTACTAGCGGGATTTATATTACGCTTTTATCTGAGGATTCAAAGCGCCTGGCCATTATCATAACGCTGCCATCAGAAATCGTCAGAATCATGTCGCTTAGATTAGGTTTGTGCCAGGCCCAACTAGCGCACTACCTATCATCACTTAGATTGTGATATCCTCCATAACAGCTCCTCAATTTCACTCCTGTGTGAAGTGAGGTAAAGTGCATTACTCAAGGGCACAGCATGTTGGCCGCAGTGGGCCTCGAACCCACGACCTTAGATCATGAGCCGTCGTCGTAGCCACTGGACCACTGTGCCTCATAAGAGCCCAATTAATTTAATATAAATATATCTGAAAATATCCAACATAATGAAAAAAAAATAATAAGCACACAATATTATAAAGTCTTTGTGAAGATAAATACTAACCACATACACAAAATATTTTTAAAACTCAGGCGCCTTTAGGTACAATGGAAATGTTTTACATAAATGTGGGCTCTTATATAGTGACATCGCGTTTATATTGCGGTCCAATAAGAACCAATATATTCAATTGCATGTGAGAGTTTCCGCAGGAGGAAGAGAGACATTCGCAGCCTTGGTGAAATGAAATCAATTTTTTTTAGAAGCTCATAGAGACTTGATCAATATCGACGTTGACAAATATTTACAATTCTTTGAGCCTTATAGGCGGTTATATAGGTTTCCCAGTTGGTTTAAAACAGTTTTCATTAGATCTCATATCTCGAAATTTGCATTTGTTTAAAAAAATTTCGACTTCGTCAATTATGTTAAGCATTCTCAATAAATTAACCTTCTTTTCATGCAATTCGTCAAAATCATTTAATTTTCCGTCTTATCCATGGTCCATCAATCTGAATGTACAAAGCAATCGTCTTTTGGTCATATATTTCACTTCATCACTCAGTATATTTCGTCTTGTGTGCTATGTATATAGGGCCATGACGAAATGGTAGACCGTAACATCAGCGACACTTTTTTTATAATTTGGTCCCCTGTCTTTTCCTGTATTTATAGACAATCACAAAGAATACAGAACAGAGTTGGAAAATAAAAAAGAATCAGAATAAAAATAATGATTAAAAAGAAAAATCATGAACACCTTCGGTGAAAAAGTACACACCAACCCCAAAGTAACACATGAGGGTGAACGAACGGAAATTAGATGACAGCAAAAAATTGCAGTTGAACGAAGGACAGACCATGTTCTACCGCCCCATTGGTGCGGGCAGCCACGCCCATGTGTTGCCCGACCACACCATTCGGTGCCGACCGACCGGTCTGTCGATCGGGTAGATTATGATATAATTTTGCAGATATTCATTAGGCCTAACTCTTATTTGCCATGGCCTATAATACCTTGACACGGAGCACCGAAATATACTGAGCTACTGGTCCAATTAATGACTACAGACGAAATTGATTGGTAACATTCAGATATTTGGGCCCTGGGTTAGACCAATTAAATTGATTTTCATGAAACCTTTATGAAAATAAAGTTAATGTTATTGATCAATGTTTAAATATACTTGACGCACAGACGAATCGTTTTAAACAAACGCACACTTTCGTTTTTTTGGAACGAAAACAAACTTAACGAGATATGAAATACAGTGACAAATGTTTTAAAATAACTGGAAACCTATAATCACTCAGATAGATATATAAAAAAATTATTTTTTCAAACCAATTTCAACATTATGAATTTTCAATGACCAAAATCAGCATGAAAAATTCATCAAATGAACCCAACAGCATGGCCTTCAATAGGTAAACGGTTTTTATGATGGCATCTAAGAAACTTACGTATGCTATTATGTGTTATAATCTACCAAGGCTAAATGGGGTTCATTTCTTGAAGCGAAAAGTCCTAAATAGTGTAAAGATTGTACGTGGATATGGGCGGGAAAAACCGTGGGCCATATAACACCATATTTCCAAAAGTCTTGTGTATTATTTTCTAGGACCATACAAGTATTGTTTTACAGACGTTTTACACACCTTTTTCTTTCCGGGGTTTGCACCACAACTCAATTTCATAAAAGGGCAAACAGGTCCACTTGCCGATGTTTTCATAAAAGGTCAAACCTGGGAAATTGTCAAGAAAGTCCACTTTTTGGCGATAAGATGTTCAACAGCGCAAAAACCTAACCATTTTAGAGGAATAGATCCACTCTATCCTGCTGTACGGCCCTGATGAATAAGTTATTGCATATATCGGATTTAAAAGGTTACTTGCAATATCGTGAATATGAAAAGGGGTGGAGGTTGGTTTATAAAATGTATCAATATTAATATTGATCCCATTTCCCTTGGTTTAAATAGTTACATCACTATTCTGGGATCTTGCGTTTGCTGAAATTGATAACTCGTTTCCCTAGAAGTTCTAGCCGGAATGAGTGTACAGGGAAGGTGAAAGGTGTCAGTCCCGTGTTTTAACCACCGAAAATATCAACATTATCTAACCTTGCTCTTTGTTTGCGTTATTCCACTTGTGAAGTGCACTAAGGTAAGTCTGACTGCTTTTTTGAAGCGCAGGGTTTTGCATCTTATAATCCATAATCAGACCATTTGTCATTCTTAGTAAAAGAATTAATAACAAACTTCTTCAATAAGATTATGAAAGTGTCCGTACGTTCTTATTTTGATACTGTATAAGTGTTTTCATAGAACTACTATACGGTTTAGAACACTGATCCATATTGATCCATAAAAACCAGATACAGGCTGTCACAAAAATTTCTCCCCACTAGTTGTTGAATTAAAAAAAATATTTATCCGCCAAAACAATTCTTTAATTACATAGAGGGTAATTTCGTCAGTTTCTAGTAGAATTTTATTTGTGCTATAGGACATTCAAACCTGATGAGTATCAATGAGATCTGTTGGCCCTGAGCTAATTTGGGAAATGCAGGTTGGAACAGAAATCTGCCACATCCTGCCATCAATAGTATTAGATTCACTGTTGGACTATTTATCGTGCGGATGAAATCAGGTAAAGGTCCATTTAGCTTATTTTTTCTCCCAAAATGTTGTCTTACCTTGTAAGAAGTTTGGAGAATCAACGGACCCCGAAATTCTGAAACAAACTGCCTTGTACAAAAGCCACCTCTGAGTCAATGCCACTGCATATGATGCATGGTGCATTGGCTGTGACTGTAAATAACATGCTTGATATTGGGACATTGAGAAATAGTTTTAGTTTTTATATATCTCAATGATTATACAATCATTATTTGCAAAGCAACATAATAGTGATATTTATTAATCTTTTCCTTGAGATGGCCACGCACTAACGTGTTTTTTTACCCTTTTTTTTTTTTTTTTTTTGTGTTTTTTTTGTGTTTTTTTTTTGGGACCTATAGCACCTTATATATAATTCGCCATCGAAGTTACATAACTCCCTGGTTACTGGATCACCTCTTGTGGAATGTTCTTGCCGGCCGTAGACTTTGTGTATTGATCATTTTCGATCGTGGTGCAGGACTCAAAAGCGTGATCCAGTTGACTAGTAACGACCGGATTACACGTAACACGTCGCTAGCGAATATCTCTTAGCTCTCTCTGGCTTGTTAGCTCGGTTTTTGCAAAAGCGCCGTGGCTAATAATACCTGAGGTGCTCCGGTTCGAATCCGGCCAAAGCGGCTCATGTTTTTTTTCACACTACTTGCGCTGGCCTCTCCGGGAGATTAATAAAAATTCATTCTTGTCCTGGAGAACTAAGGAGTTAAAATTTCCACATAATGAGTGATACTACACGAACAAAAGTATATGCTTTAGCATTTCACATCAGGTCAAACTACATGCAAATTTAAGGAGATATAATGGAAGAAACCAAGAGATCAAAGCAATTAGCAGTTAAACTCAATTAAAATATGTATTTAAAAGATTCCAGAAAATTGATAAATCCCTATAGCACGCCATGCGAACACCTGGAGCATACTACATTATGCCGCCTTGCGATTAAAATCTGAAAACTCAAATATTTTTTTAAAAGGTATGCTATTAAAGTTTCATTGGCATATTTGGGGTTCTTTGTCAGTTAAAACATATTAATTAATGCACCATTGGGTTGTAAGGTTTACATGGCCTACTCTATGTTGGCTTTTGATAGGCACTGTAATTACTTGAAGTCATTGGCGAGGGAAAATGATTTTTAACTTACAAAAACACGTACCCAAAATTATAAATATTCAATTACAGATTCCAATGGTATATCTTCGCAGGGTTCACATCATAATCGTTCAATTCCCGTTAAAGTATGACACTGAAGTAACCAGTTACTATTGGCATAATTAAGGCCATCTTACTGTATAATAAAAGACGATATTTTTTTTCGTTTTATTCCTTTCAGGTGTGAATTAATGCACTGGTATGCATTATGATTTATAAAGAGTAAAAACCCTGCTTCAAAAATAGAAACGCCCTTTCCTGGAAATGTTCTTGTGTCCCTCTAAGTAGTAACAGTGCAAGTACATAAAAATAATGCAGAACCACTAAAATCAATTAATTGATGTGTTGAATGAAGTGTGCATTCATGCGATATGAAGCTTTCATTATCCATATTAATATAATTAATATTATAATGTGGAAACGAACTAACTGAATAACTATAATCATGGGTCTAATTAAACGAGATTTTTATTTTAGCTAAAGCAGGGCGAGGATGTGAAAACAACAGTCGTCGTCATCATCATCAAACTTAGTAACAATGACCTGATGTAGTCTGATACTGTGACTCTCAACGTTATTAATTCTAATTTATGTCAAAAGCTAATTCACTAGGGGTCAGGTTGTCTTTTTAAGGACTTTTCTGGTTAGGTCTGAAATTCCTTAATCGTCCTATTTCAGTTGTCCTCAAAAGATTATTCATTCCTAGTGAATTTTTCCCGAGGATCTGTTCCTCCAATTGTTCTGATCCTACCGGTCCCGGTGTAGCAACTATATTCCGGCGGCTTCCCATAGTCCGGGCTCCATAGACGATAACGGAAGAAAGTGTGAAACTAAATGTTTTGCGTGAAGAGTCATTTGAATTGAGTGCTCTATTCCTTACCGTTGTATGCCCGGGTTGTGTGAGTCCGACGGACTTTTAAATACTTCTACACCGGTCCTTGCAGTTTTTCCCTCCGGGAACTCGTTTGTTCCCGCACCTAAAAATCGTATTTCTTTCAATAAAATATTTCCTTGACTTTCTGGATTTACATCGTTTTACCAGCCTTGAACAACTGCATAAACATGGAACTCCTCTCAAATTCAAAAGAATTCCAGACGCTTCTACCCTCATATCCCCCATGACACCTGGTTCTAAAACGCTATCTCGCTCTGCTCATATATATCCGTGTCAGGATTGGTCTTTATAACCTTATCGGATTTGGCTTTCCCTGAAAGAGCGCTGTCGCGGGTGCTTGGCTAGTGGCCTGACTCGCGGGCAAACTGTCGACAAAAGTTTTGCCGCTAGCCAAGCCCGACATGCGATCACACCGGTTTAGCCCCCATCGACGCGAAAAGGGGCCAACTCCGACAAGGTCTATAGTCAACTTAAAGCTATAGACCTTATTCTTATTTGGCCCTTTCTGATGTCGATGGGGCTAAACAGGTGTGAATAGAAGCATTAACGTCAAGCTTTTATCCTCAGTATAACTTTTTGTTTTAATTTTTACCTAAAGAGAGTTTTTTCCGTAGACTAGCAGATCATCGGATAAAAATGGGTCTTATAGAAAAATGACCAAAAATCCAAACCCCCTAAATCGATTTAGTCCAAACCTGACTATGGTAAGATTAACTATCCTCCCTTTTTTTGTAGTTTCAAGACTGGCTGATTTATTTTAGTGTTTCTATTTTATTTTTTTTAAAATTCCCTAATTTTCACAAAAAAGACTTTTTCCCAGCCTAAATGGAAGGTGCTTTTAGTTGAAACTTTAGGGACGTGTATATAAACAAACCTAAAATCTCACGTTGGCTTTTTGTGAATCAGGTGTTAATCTTTAGACAAAAATATTTTAGGAAAAATAATTTAGGGAAAATTAAAAAACCCCTA
>JAMKCH010041634.1:0-28230 GCA_023653785.1 Ophioderma brevispina
GTTGGGGAGGGGGTGGGTTATGCGGGGTGTTGGGGAGGGGTGTTGGGGAGGGCGTTGGGTGTTGTAGTTGCTTTTATCACATGTTAGTAATCGCAACATTCGGCGGGGACATATTTTACGCATCGCATAAATACGAGTTCGCCTTGTTAGTTTTAAGGTATTAATGCAGATTTCAAATAAATATATTGACTCTTCAGGTTGAATCACTGATAGTGTGATAGTGTCTTTAAGAAAAAATACTGCAAGTTAAAAACTTGTGAGATCCCCTGTCAAGACACTTGAGGTCAATCTCTGTAACCCCCGTAAAGCTTTGTGGCAGCAGTTTTTGCGAATAAGTTTGATGAATAAGTTTGATGACCATAGAAAGTGTAAAATAGATTTTGACAAAAATGGGGTTAAATGTCACATAGGGGTCATTATGAGGTCAGTCAGTGTACATCTCGGTGGTTACAGCACCATATTTGCCAAGGGAATTGATTGAAAGATTGTACAAAATGGCGTCAAGTTCACATGAGGCTTAGGTCAATCTGTAAACATTGAAAGTCTAGAGCCAGTGTTTTTAGCAAATTCTGTGGTCATAGCACCTTATTTAAAGCAGAAATGGCATTTTATGTATCTTAATCGAGGGGTCAAAGGTCATGCAGGGCTCATTAGAGGTTAATCTGTGTACATTTAGCATGGTATTGAGCATAGCGCTTAATTCGCCAAGGAAATTGCAATTGAGATATTTTACAAAATCTCAATCTCTGTACACACACAAGTCTTGGGCCAGTGATAAGCCACTGGCCAAGACTTAATGTGGGATGTACACAGATTGACCTTTGATGACCCCTATGTGACCTTTGATCGAATTTCATTAAAATCAAAGGGTAACAATTGCTCATTTCTCACATATGCATCAACTGATTAACTTCATACTTGGTCAGAAGAACCACTGGCCCAAGGCTCATATGTGGTGTAAACAAAGTGACCTCTGATGACTCCTATTTGAACTTTGACCCCATTTTGTGAAAATCTTTAAAACTACTGACATTTCTTTGGCCATATAATGCTACGACCACCAAAGTTACTCAAAAAGAACCACTGGCCAAGACTTAATGTGGGATGTACACAGATTGACCTTTGATGACCCCTATGTGACCTTGGACCCAATTTCATAAAATCAAACACCAAAGTGCCTCAACAAAAAAAAATTGTCCAAAATCAATCAAACATCACCAAACTACGACTCCTGTTGACAAACCGCGATGGCAGGCAACACAAGCGTTCCAGGGAATGTTTTTTTTTTTACAATTTGAGTAAAAAATGCATGATTATTTTCATACTTGGCAAGTTATAGGCTGCAGCAAAGTCCTGACTTACTGTTTTTATTGTGTCACCTGCAAGGATTTGCAGGAGGGACCTACCAGTCAATTTTTCAAAGGTTGTGTTTTGGAGAAAGTTTCTCATTCGATAACTAAAAGTCCAATTGCTACAAAATTGGGTCATAGATGCCCCTTGGGAACCTCCATATGATATTGAGGTCAAGGGTCACATACCAAGGTCAAAGGTCATATGAGGTTAGTTTATAAAATGGGCTGAAAACATCAAATTGGCCTCATTCGAGAAGTCCAATAGCTACAGAACTTGGATCCATAGATCTCCCTTGGGAACTGCCTTATGAGGTCAAAGGGCATATATGATGTAAAGTTATAAAACAGGCTGAAAACAAATTAGCTTCATTCGAGAAAAGTCCAATAGCTACAGAACTTGGATCATAGATGCCCTTTGGGAATTGTTATATAATGAGGTCAAAGGGTATATACCAAGGTGAAAGGTCATGAGGCCAAGTTATAAAACAGGCTGAAAACAAATTGACTTCATTCAGGAAGTAAAAGTCCAATTGCTACAGAATTTAGATCATAGATGCAGCATCCGGCAGGTTTTAACATGATTGCAAGCCATTTTAACTACTTAGTTCTACAGGTAGATAAGGATGGATATTTATTAATCTTTCCCTGGAGATAGCCAGCGCGCACTAGCATTGAAAAAAAAATTGTGCCCTTGGCCGGATTCGAAACGGCGACCTCCGAATTTACTAGCACGGCACTCAAACCAGCTGAGCTATCAAGACTGGTTGGTAGAAGAGCGATAGATATCATCTATAGGATGATCTAGAGGTGATATCTATCACTCTTCTACCAACCCAGTCTTGATAGCTCAGTTGGTTAGAGCACCGTGCTAGTAAATACGGAGGTCGCCGGTTCGAATCCGGCCATACGCACATTTTTTTTCCAACGCTTGTGTGCGCTGGCTATCTCCAGGGAAAGATTAATAAATATCCAGATTGCAAGCCAATTAGGAATCGGTGGTGGAACTGGGGATCAGCCAGGGGAAAATGACCTGGCCCCTCCACTTTTCAACAGGCTTTACATAGCTGCAAAAGAATACTGATAATAGTTAGAGTTACTGTATTCATGAAAATTGCTCGGATAAAGTGCCAAGTGGTCCCTCCACTTTAAAAATCATTCCCCTGATGCTGCTGTTAGGAATCCTCAAAGGATTCTCTGTATGAGCCATTCAAAGTATCCTTATAATATAAAAGTTACTGTTTTTGGCACCCCACAATCATGTTGTAGAAGGCCTGTATTCATGCAGATGGATGGATGGATGCCTGACAGACTAGACCAATTTATTCAGTGAACTTCTAACATGATACGGTGATGAGGTTGTGACGCTGTATACTTTTTAGACCGATTATGAATAATTAAAAGGGCATCATGATCCACAGCCTGCCCGGCTTTACAAAAAACGTCTCAGATTTTTATATTGAACTGTTTGCTTATAAAAAGGATAAGTAATGCACGTGTACCCCCATCTTACTTGCAATTCGATCATATCTGTAAGAAATTCACCAAATTTGTATTTTCTGTCCAATAAATTGGACCACATTACCGTACAGTAGCCTAGGGGAACCTGTGATACTCGTAATTTGCTCATAAGGCTAATGAAAGTTGATTCCCATTTTCCCCGTTTCCATTTTTTTTCATGACTGAGTGGGGAATGGTTCATTATTTTTTCAGCTTTTTTTAGATGCCCCAAGTTATCTGCAGTATGCTTTGTTTTGAGGCACAACCATACTTTTTTGTCTTTTTATAATTTAAAGGTGCGTGGTTCGATCCGTCGTTTGTGGGACCCCCTTATTGTCCCTGAAGTAGTTCGATTTTTGATATCAGATGAGGCTGTTTTTCTCATGGTCGTCCTGAAAATTTGAGCCCTCAAATCTTTTATGTTGTTCATCCCAAGATATAAAAAAACACTGTTTTTTAGTGGTTAACCATCAATTTATGCACAGGAGCTGAAATAGGCTTTGCAATAAAATAAAAAAAAGAAAAAAAGCATGCATTATTGCATCTAACATCACAACCGCAAGTTTGTTTCTCCCACGTACTTGATGGGTCATGTGCAGTGGCAGGCTTCCTCATATCAATTAGAGAACACACTACACATAAAAATCTGAACAAGCACCTTTAAAGACACTTCATGATTGGCTAAATCAAAATCTAAAAAATCATCAAAATCCGATGTTTTGCCATTTAAATGCACTAAGTTCAGTTATCCTAACATACCCTGCAAATGAAAGACCAGAATCCACCTAATAAGGACGAATCGGAATTTTAGGCATTACTGTCCGTTCGGACACTTACTGACACACGTAATTGACTGGGAATCGTATCTTGGAACACTGCCGTTTTCCTTCTTTTCTGTAAATTATTCGGTTTTGAAAGGGTACCTTATAGACTTCTACAGACTTATCCTTCACTTTGAAAGCTATTCCTGCAAATTTCAAATATTGTTAAAATACTGATAGTGTCTTTAAATAATTTGGTACACCTAGAATTCTTTGATACGCACTTCTTTAGAATGTTTTTTTACATACACACAGATTGTCTTGAACACAATTTTTGCACTACAATACATGTAGCAACAAAGAAAGCATGTAAGCCACCATGTTGTCTCTGGAGTAACTTCCCATAGAAATGTCTATGGTGTGTCTTTTGTTCACAAATCTTCATAGTCTATACAAGTGTGGTATATATACCTTTAAATAGTTTTTCACAGCAGCATTTTGCAAGACTACCTAGTCAATCGATCAATCGGGATGGTTTAATAGAAAACACTCACGGAAGTGGCCAAAGGAGCCGGGAACCAACTTAAATTGGTTATTGATCTTGGACGTTTCCGATTCTTCTACCCCCCGTCATCGTAAACAGTGCTAAAATGCATCATTTCGTGAGTAAGATCACATTAAACCATCTTTTTTTTTGTCTTAAACAGTTGGAAAATAGGAAATAATAATTATTTGAATAATGAATTATTTTATCGCATTTTCTTTCTGACCGGAGTCTGGAAACAGGAAATCACTTTCATGTAGCCAACATCAGCTGAAATGTTTGTGAATAAGCTTTTCTCAATGTATCTAGAAACTAAATAAAATAGGTGCTAGAATCATTAAATGCACCTTGAATTAGCTCATCTTCATAGTTTTTTCACAAGAAAATTTATTAATCCCTCTTCAGACAAATGAAGAGTCAATGAACTTCTAACATGGCCACGTTGATAGAACACAAGGTAACTGTATACTCCGGTATATTTAATTAATGAGCTCATTTGCATATTTTCAATATAAACCACAGTTGGGGGCTCTCTTTATTACACATCACATAATTGTTATTGATTGTTTTAGAACTGCCACACAACCCTAATTGTGCATTTTGGCAACAAGTAGCCGCTAACAATAATTCTTGAGATGTAAAAACCCATATTTCATTTGTAGCACCACAATGGAAAAGAAGTCAGCTAAAATAAGTTGCAGATGAGATAAAAAAAGGGTTCGTACCAAAATCTCAAGTTTGAGGGGGGAGTTGAGGGGTGAGGCTGAGGTTGGTAGTGTACCTTTAAGGTTAAGGGAAATTATCAAAATTAAAACAAATTTCAGAAATGCTCCCCATTTTTCTCCATCTACATTCATTGATTTGGTTCATGGTATTTAAAATAATTGTACCTTTGTAACTTCTGCTAATTATAAGTGGACATTCTGCCATCGTGGGAACCAGTTTTTACATAGTGCTGCATATTACACTATTGGTGCACTCACTTAATTAGACTTTAGTTTTCCCCCGTCCCATTGGACCAAATGAAGAGATGAAGGACTTTCACTGATGCTGGCAGTACTTAATGCCCAGGTGTTTCCCAAAACTTAGACCGGTGTCAACTACGTCTCTTTCGATGGTGCTCTTCAAGTCATCTTCGGATTCCTCCGGAACGGTTCCAGTCTGGAATACGTTTCCTACAATTTTGATGTACGGATTCTGGCAGATGATGGATATGTCAAAACCGATCAAAACCAGGTCAGCCTTCGAATTTGTAGAATGTTGGATACATTAGTTGGTTAGTTATAGGGCCAAAACAAGGGTCACTTGTCAGAGGGGAAAATTCCCAGTTTTGAGGCAGATTTTCCCAGTTCAAGGTGGTTCCAAGGCAGTTTTTAATGGTTCGAGGTGAAAAATTCCTGGTGAGCAGGCCAAAAAGGGGTGATGAGTTCTCGACCTAATTTTTTTGGGGCATAAAATATGCTAATTAAGTATCTAATTTGCATAATTTAAGAAAATTTTCCCACAAGGCTTGCATACAAGTTATCTACATGAAAGACTACTCTGCCATCTTTTTTGTGAATCATAATTGTGTCAAAGTGCATGTGGGCCAATTAAAGAGGCATTTTTTGATACATTTGATCTAATTAAATATATATACGGCTTAGGTATGCAAATGAGCATGAATGATTGCTATATCGCTGAAATGGTACATTGGATATGCAAAATTCCTGTGCTACATGGAAGACTACTATGCCATACATCTTGTGTGAATCAATTACAGTGAAAGTGCATGTGGGTCACTTAAAGGGGCATTATTTGATTTCAAAATTGCAACTAATGCCAAATGCTTGGTCCATTTCAGCCAAATTTTCTCAGATTTGGGTTCTTCAGTATGAAATACTACGTCTTGCAAAGGAATTTGATAAAGGACTTTGTTTACATTACTAGGTCAGCATGTTTCTATTTCGGCCGTATATAGGAACTTGTACTGGGTGTGTGTGGTGTGTACAAAAGCAAGACTATCCAAATGCAACCTGGCTCTAAAACCTCTTTCTTATGTTTATAGGGGACTTTTTACGATTAATATCTCCGCAGTGGAAAATATTGTGACCCCAGAGTGGTGTTAAATGAAAGAGAGGGAAGTATAGAATACTATAAATGCAAACCCAGGGTGCTACTCCTAAATGTTTCTTAGTTTTGCTCATGTTGGGGACTTTTCATGATTCCACAATAGAAAATGTTGTGACCCCGGGGTGGGTGAAAGAGGGGAGAAATAAAGAATGCTATGTTGGGAGAGGGGAAAGGTGGGATATTTGGAGAGGGGGCCGGGTGGAGTGATGAGAAGGCCAGATGGGGTGTTAGAGAGGGGGCCGGGTGGAGTGTTGGGGAGGGGGCCAAGTGGGGTGCTAGGATATCGAGAAAAGTGTATTTCCAAAATTTCAGGCAATTCTGATGGTGTGTTTTGCTCTGTCTGTTCAAATCACAGACAGAGACCCATAGCCACTGTCTTGTAATTTCTCTCCGTTTGCGGACAAAAACACAAAATACCATCTTTCAAGTAGATCGAATGGCCACTCAATAGGCCACATATTACTTCTATTAGGTCAACGGTTTAGATGATATAAAACTCTCCTCTTGTTTACACACTGGCTGAAAAGCAGAGGGGGATTTTGTCGAGTAGCGCGGTTCCCAGTTTGGTTTCTTTTACGTCTGCTTTGAAAAGTTACCCAGCCTTGGGAGGTCAAGGTGCCAATGGGGTCCTTAATGTTGGATGTCAAGGCCATGGACCAAGGTCAAAGGTCATCTGAGGTTGTGTTCCAGATGCCATTCCTGCTGGGGGGGATGACACAAATTTCTTGCGATTTTTTAGGGTAAGTCAGGATGAGGCTGTGGATCACAAATGCCCCTTTATAACTGGGTGGGAAAAATGGTTTCTTGTTTTGAATGATTTTACTGGCTAGGACTTTTACACTTTATAAAAGATATGACCTTTCACCTCGCCCTCAATAAATCCTTGATTCCCCCACTGAATTAACAGGGATAGAGAGAGTCTGAGTCGCCGATTGAAAAACAGGGAAAGTTGCTTTTGTCCTTCTCAATATGGCGGGGAATGAAGCATACACGGCTGGTGCACATATTCCACACAGAGTTTTCTATTATTACAAATGCTTTAACTTTGAAAATAGAGTGAGGATCCATAATGTAGAAGCGGTGCAAAAGTGCAACTTCCTGTGGTTTCAATCGTAATACTATTCAACAGTGTGGCAGCCTGCTATCCATTGTATCCAGGGGTGGACTCCCATGACATGAAAAAATGCCAAAAACCAGGGGGATGGAAGGATTATGGTCTAAAAAAAATTGGCTGATTTTACAAGATTTTGGTCAATTAACCAGGGCGCCCCCCCCCAAATAACCCTGGATCTCCGCCAGTTAGTAT
Organism: Ophioderma brevispina; assembly: GCA_023653785.1. NCBI lineage: Eukaryota > Metazoa > Echinodermata > Ophiuroidea > Amphilepidida > Ophiodermatidae > Ophioderma > Ophioderma brevispina. The sequence goes on from JAMKCH010041634.1 coordinate 7,573, forward strand.
CGTGTCGTGATTTGCCCCAGCCAAAAGTTTGTAATGCCCAAGTGGTGCGAGAATCTTACAACTCACTGGGGAAAATAGCATCACTCAGATGGGTAGACGTTTCATATAGAAGTCCATGGATGCAAATGAGGTATCACAATGATTCAGTCATGCGCTGTATATGACGTTGTGCAGTAGTGTTGACGGAATGAATGGCAATTACCGAATCCATGGATTCTAATGAAACGTCTTCCCTCGTTGCTCGGTATGAACTTTTTCCTTATAAACTCAGTCTCTGAAGGGAATTCACACAAAGGTTCTAATAAACTTTGTAATCCAGATCAAATTTAGGCTTTTGGCTTGGGTTTGGGGACTTTAAAATAAGTATATTGACTGGAAGTCAAATCCAGGCCTCCCACTTGAAATCTGGTTCTCTAACATATAAGCTATCGAGATTGCATTAGCTTAGACAGATTCACGGTAAGCCATTTGGTGAGTGAATGAGGCTTGGGCACCATCATCTGGAGTAACAATGGAATTTTGGCATCATGTATGGGTCCTGAGTGTTACTATTAGGTAGGCTGGCAGTAGCTGCCGGGGTACTCCAACAGTGATGGCCCCATCGGTGTAGCTTTTGGTTCCTGACAGTTCAGTCTTAGATGTAGGTCCTGCATCAGTAAGTATCAAGGGGGAGTACGCTGGAGTAACACGGCGGAGCTTTGAGATTACATCATGAGTAAGATTTGGCTGTGTAATTTATTTTAAAGAACAATTGAACTAAATCAAATGAAAACTTGCACAGAGCGTAGGAAACGCAATTTCTGAACTTAAAGTCTAGAATTAACTTGTGTTGAGAAGTTCACCCACTGCCTACAAGGATAACATTGTGGCAAGGCCCGATACATGCACACTAATCAGAAAAATAACCATAGTTGGACAAAATTCAAGTGTGTTCCATTGTTTCAAGATACGTGTGCAAAACTATGGATGGTATTCTGAAAGGGAGATACTTTAGATCCTGGGTTAAACAAGGGTTAGTCCACAAGAAGGGCACCTTTTTTATCACGAACATACTCTAAAAAAATGTGCTGGTACACTGGCGAGAAGAAAAATCTTCATGGATGGGCTGTTCCAAGCCATCCCGGAGGAATTTCTCACCGTTACATTTACCTTCACAGTATTTTGAAAGGAAAAAGGTTCCACTATGTCGGACTAACCCTGGTTTAAACAGGTCTAAAGTGAGTCCCCTTTCAGAATACAAAAAGCCTATAATGCCATCTTCCTGGAGTAGGACGTTGAATGTAATAGTCGCAGCATTAAACATCAAGCATGGACAAATGCTGACGAGCATAGGAAAGGCCCGGTGAGAAATTATGACATGGTTCAGATTCGACTTAGGTTTTACTGCAAAAGTTGTGAAAATGTGAATATGATATAACAATTGAAAACAAAACATGTTTTATAGGTTAAAATTTGGGTTTTGTAGAATCCCAAATCTGAAGCAAAAAATGCAAAATGTTCATGCGTTGCAAGATTTGTATTTTGGGGTATTGCGCCGCAATGCCGAGTCCCATAAAAAACCTATGGTATTTTGCTGAAAATTGCATCTTGCTTTGAAAAAATAAAATTTACTCAAATATTTTGCAGTTGACAAAATGTTAATTTTTATATTCTTGTAGGCATATGTTTTGGGCACAATCGATTAACTTTTCAACAATCTCATCCTCTCCCCTCGTTGGGGAGAGGTGGCCTAGGGTTACTTTCTTTTTTGGGTTTGGGTGCCTTGCCTTGCGCAAATGTACCATCAAAAGTTCTACGGGTCCGATCCCGGTGGGGTAGTGGCACTTGGCTGGGATTATTCGGGTACATAAATTCTGGATTTGATCTGTTACCAGCTATTGTTTAAATACAGGAATAATGCCTTCCTACATGGTCACTGGAATGGGCAAATGGGATCATGAAAGACATAACGTCCTTCGGAGGGGAGTCGGTTCCCGTGGAACAAGAGTCAAACTGTCATGAACATGGCAGTCAGTGTCGAAAAGAAGTAGGGTGTAAACCCCCTGACTTGTTCACAAATCCGCCCCAGCCTCAAATAGCGGGCCAAGTTAGGAGAGTCCGTATCATGGATACACGCGGCCCCGGACAGCACACTAGCTGAACAAATCCTGACACAACCACAAAGCCATTACCAATGACTTGTGGATACGAGCAAAAAAATCCTCTTCGTTTTTTTCGCGGCGTTCTCGAAACGCCAAATTTAGGTAAAATTTGATTCTGCAAATTGAAAAAAATTTCTCAAATTTAGACAGGGTTTGAAATTAAAAAAAGTTACTTCCAAACTATGTAGGGACTGCTGTGGGCATAATCGATTAATTTTCAAGCCTAAGCTCTTTTAGTTTTCTTGTAATTCCAATTTATTGAAGACAATATTTTTCACGCACTGGAAAAATCAGGGGGGTAGGGTGGAAACTTTGGTATTCTTGGAATTTTATTCCTATACTTGAAATGAACCAAGTTAGATATCACATCTGCATTAACTGACAGGTAAATCCTCACTGTAGACCGTTCCAGAGATGTGAATGTGCCGAAGTTAAATTTTTGTTCGAAAGTGCAAAATTTTGAATGTCGTTTGTCCGGGACAGTCAAATTTGAAGGTTATGGTGTGAAAATATCAATATTTATAAAACAAATACTGAATCAATAAAAAGTGAGTACCTTTAACTGATATATAAACATTAATAAAGGGCATATATATGTATATTGTAAATTGTATATTCAAAGTTGGTGGGTGAAAATTTGTCACCCCCGAAAAGTGCGATTCGGGACAAAATTGGCCACCAAATCAATATTTTTGTAGCAAAATGGTGTTATGATACAGGTTTTTTGATTAAAAATTCAAATATATGAACAATTTTACCCTAGAAATACATCTTAAAAATTAAACATGGTATATTGTCCGATATGATTTGTTCACACTTTGGCAATAAAACCTCAGTCAATTCTGAAACCATGTCTATACATGCAAAAACAAATGTTGAATGGTCGATCACTGACTCGAGGAAGGACTAAGAAATGGAGTATTAATATGTACTAATGCACTTGCATATAATATAAAGAAAATTTCACCTTGATATTTTTGGATCAATAGAAAATGTATTTTATAGTCGTCTGCAAAATAGTTTGGCTGATTTACTCCATCAAGCATACATGCAAAAACCATGGTTTTAGTTTCTATAGTCCCTTTATATTAATACACAATTGGACTGACACACAATGGAATTCATAAAACAATATTAGACTAAATAAAAATAAATGCCATCCTATTTGCAAAGTAGCTTAATTGTGGGTTTGTACAATTTTGGCCAAATGGGATAATCTACTTCAGAGGAGTGAGTCATTAAAGGTGGGGACCCAATCGACAACCTTACTCCCCCCCCCCCCGCCTTCCCAAAAAATACATCGGTCTCGGAACGCTTGTGTCGCCTTGCCATTGCGATTAGGAAACCGATAGGCCAACATGACCTTTGACTTGACATTGACGTTGTGCTAATAACAAATGAGGGTTGCATATAAATTCCATAAACAAAGTTTGGTCCAATGACTTCAACTTTTCCATTTTACCTTTTCAGCTAATTTTACATTTGACATCACATGACCTTTGACCTTGGCTGGGACCTTTGACATCAACAAAGGGCGGATGGCCATGTTGCACCTGTGACCCAATTTTGTGAAATTCCAATTGAGGATGTTGGATATTACAGGCAAATGTTAACCCTTTTCCACAAAAACAGAATCAACAGTGGACAAAGTGATCCCTATATGTCTTCCTGCCTTAGGCAGGCGACACAAAAATACCCATTTATAACTGGTGGGAAAAATGGTTTATTGTTTTGACTGATTTACTGGATAGACTTATTACACTTCTAAATTTCAAAGATAGGACCTTTCCCTCGCACTCAATACAATCCTTTATTTCCCCCATGGACCCTCTACACATGATAGCGAGTCTGAGTCGCCCGATTGAACACAAACAGGAAGTTGTTTTGTCTCTCAATATGGCGGGGAATAACGCATAACCTGCTGGTGCCACCATATTCCACACAATTTTCGATTATTAAACAAAATTGCTTTAACTTTGAAAATAGAGTGAATCCATATTTAGAGGGCAAAGTGCCAACTTCCTGTGGTTTCAATAGTCAAATATTCAACAGTGTGGCAGCCTGTATCCATGTGTAGCCAGGGGGGGATCCATGCCCGAAAAATGCCAAATTACCAGGGCGCTGGAAGTAGTTATGGTAAAAACTTGGCGATTTACAGATTTTGGTTCAATTACCAGAGGGCGCCCCCCCCCCCCAAATACCCCTGAATCCGCCATTAGTACCGTCAGTGATTTGCCCCAGCCAAACATGTACGGCCCAAGTGGTGCGGAGAATCTTAAAACTCACTGGGGAAAAATAGGATCCTCAGGAGGTAGACGTTTCAATATAGAGTCCCATGGATGCCAATTGAGGTATCACAATGATTCAGTCATGCGCTGTATGACGTTGTGCAGTAGTGCTTGACGGAATGAAATGTGGCAATACCTGATCCATGGGATTCTATATGAAACGTCTACCCTCGTTGGCTCTGTATGACCTTTTTTCCTATACTAAAGTTCTGAAGGGAATTACACAAGGTCTTTAAAAAGTTTGTAAGCCAGATCAAATTTAGCGCTTTTGGCTTGGCTTTAATATAATGTATCTTGACTGGACGGTCAAATCCAGGCCTCCCACTCTGAATATTGGTGCTCTACAAAAAACCATATAAGCTATCGAGATGCATAGCTTAGGGACAGATCACTCTAACCATTTTGTGAGTGAATGAGGCTTGGGCCCACCATCATCTGGAGTAACAATGGAATTTTGGCATCATGTATGGGTCCTGAAGTTTACTATTAGGTAGCTGGGCAGTAGCTGCAGGGGTACTCCCAAACAGTGATGGCCATCGTGTTGTAGCTTTGGTCTCCGGACAGTTCAGTCCTAGATGAGGGTCCTGCATCAGTAATGTATCAAGGGGAGTACGCTGGGAGTAACACACGGCGTAGCTTTGAGAACATCATGAGTAGATTCTGGCTTGTGTAAATTATTTTAAAGAACACGTGAACTAAATCAAATGAAACTTGCACAGAAGGTAGAAAAGCCATTCTGAACTAAATTCTAGAATAAAACTTGAGTGGAAGTTCACCACACCTGTTCTACAAGGATAACAACATTTTGGAGGCCCAGATACACTGCCAACCAACCAGGAAATACTCATAGTTGGCAAATTCAGTGTTTTTCCATTGTCTCAGAAGTGTGAGATACTAGGCTGGTATTCTGACAGGGAGACGAACTTTTGTCCTGGGTTTAAACCAGGGTTAGTCCTACACAGAAGGGACTTTTTTTTCCACGCATTACTCTAAAATGTGCTTGGTAACTGGCGAGACCAGAAAATCCTCATGGATAGGCTGTTACAGCCCATCCGGGAGGAATTTTCTCAACCGTTACATTTAACTTTCACAGTATTTTTGAAAGGAAAAAGGTTCCACTCTGTAGGACTAACCCTGGTTTAAACCAGGTCTACTAAAGTTAGTCTCCCTTTCAGAATACAAGCTTATAATGCCATATTCCTTGAGTAAGTGACGTTGTAATTACTAGTCGCAGCATTAAATCAAAAGCATGATGCAAAGTGCTGGACGAGCCATATAAAGAGCGGTGAGAAATTATGAATGGTTCAGATCGACTTAGGTTTTACTGCCAAACAAAAGTGAAAATGTGAATATGCTATAACAATGAAACAAAAACCATGTTTTTTAGGTTAAATTTTGTGTAGAATCCCAATCTTGAAAGCAAAAATGCAAAATTGTTCGATGCGTTGCAAGATATTGCTTTTGGGGTACTTTGAGCACTGCCGAGCCCCATAGAAAACTTGGTATGTTGCTGAATTGCATCTTGCTTTTTGAAAATAAAATTTACTCACATATTTTGCAGTTTGGACAAAAATGTAATTTTATATTCTTGTAGGCATATGTTTGGGCATAACGATTAACGTTTCAACAATCTCATCCTCGCTCTCGTTTTGGGAGAGAGTGGCCTAGCGGTTAGGGAGCTTGCCTCTGGCGCAAATTTACCATCAAAATTCCGGGTCCGAAATCCCGGTGGGGTCGTGGGCACTTGTGCTGGGATGTATTCGGGTACTATAAGGTTCTGGATTTGATGTGTTAACCAGCTATTGATTAAAATACAGAATACTGCTCTCCTCCAAGGTTCACTTGGAATTGGGGCAAATGGATCATGAAAGCATCCCGTCCTTCGGCGGGGACGTAGGTTTCCCGGTACGAGAGTCACAACTGTACATGTACATCGCCAGTCAGTTGTCGAATTAAGGTCGGGTGTAAAACCCCTGGCTGTTCCCATCCGCCCCAGCCCCCAAAAGGGGGCCATGTTAAGAGCGTCCTATCATGGATACAAGCAGGGCCACCGGATCAGCACATAGCTGAATAAACAATCCTGACCACCACCACAAAAGCCATTACCAATGACTTTGTGGATACGAGCAAACAAATCCTCTTCGTTTTTTTCGCGGGGCGGGTTCTCGAAACGCCAAATTTTAGGTTAAAAATTGGGATTTCTGCAAAATTGAAAAAAAAAAACATTTCTCAAATTTTCGACAGGGTTTAAATTAAACAAAGTTAATTTCCATAACTATGTAGGATGCTGGTGGGCCATAATCCGATTTATTAATTTTCAAGCCTATAGCTCTTTTTAGTTTTCTTGTAATTCAATTTATTGAAATCGACCATATTTTTTTCACGCACTGAAAACATCAAGGGGTGGGGGAAACGTGGTTGGTATTTTTGGAATTATTCCATACTTGACAATGAACCAAGTTTAGATATCAAATTCTGCATAAACTGACAGGTAAATTCATCATGTAGACCCTTTCCAGAGATGTGAATGTGCGAAGTTTAAATTTTTGGTCGAAAGTGCTAAATTTTTAATGTGTTTGCTCACGGGACTGTAAAATTGAATGGTTCTGGTGTGAAAAGTATCAATTAATTTATAAAAAACAAATAAGCAATTAATTTACCTTTTAAAAAAAGACATTTAAAAATAATATAATATTAACATTATAAAGGGTCATATATATGTATATTGTACACTCTGTAACTATTCAACGTTGGTAGGTGAAAAATGTTGTCACCGAAACGTGCCGATTTTCGGACACAAAAATTGGCCAAAATCAATATTTGTAGCAAATGGTGTATGATACAGGTTTTTTGATTAAAAATTCATATTTATGAACAATTTTACACTAAAATAACATCTTAAAAATTAAACATGGTTATATTTGCTAAGATATGATTTTTTCACACTTTGCACTAAAACCTCAGTGCATTCTGAAAACCATGTCTATACATGCAAAACAACATGGTTGAATGCGTACGGACATCATGACGAGGAATGGACTAAGTAAATGGGAGTATAATATTACTATGACACTTGCATATAATATAAGAAAAAATTCACCCTTGATATTTGCTATCAATAAATTTATTTTAAGCGTCTGCAAAATAGTTTGCTGATTACTTCCATCAAGATACATGCAAAAACATGGTTTGTTTCTATATAGTCCCTTTGATATATAATACACAATGGATGGAAACTCAAAATGGAATTTATTTAAACAATATTAGACTCTAACTAAAATACGATTCCATCCTCATTTGAAAATAAGCCTGAAGTGTGGTGGTTTGTACAATTTTGGCAAAAACTGGGATATCTACTCAGAGAGTGAGTCATTAAAGGTGGGTGACCTCGAACAAACCTTCCCCCCCCCCCCCGCCTACCAAAAAAAAATACAGCGGTCCTCGGAGCGCTTGTGTAGCGGCCTATTGCGTTAGTGAACGATAGGCCAACATGACCTTTGACCTTGACATGTGAAGTTGTGGACCTCATAAAAACAAAATGAGGGTTGCATATAAATTCCTAAACAAAGTTTGGTTCAATTGAACCCTTCAACTTTTCAATTTCATTTCAGCTAATTTACATTTGACCTTCACATTGCTTGACCTGGAATTGACCTTGACATAAACAACCGGGGGATGCCATGTTTGCACCTGTGACCCAAAATTTTGGTTTTCACATCCATGAATATGTGGATATTACAGGCAAATGTTTACCATTTTCACAACAACAGGACATCAACAGGGACAAAGTGATCCCAATATGTCTCCTGCCTTATGCAGGCGACACAAAAAATTACCCAATCAAGATTGAGATTTGGATTCATAAGTTCAGATTTTTCTAATACTCCGATGAAATGTAAGGCCCAATTCCACATAATTAACACACACACTTGTGATACGATTTTGAAAAAATTCTGATATCGCTCTTGCTCGGTTTAGACGCCTGCCTATGACTTGTTTTGTTTGTGCCCCCTGGAACAACCAGTGGACAGGTATGAAATGCCACCACATCCAATAACCGCAATTGTAATGTGCACATTCCATTACTATCCACCAGCTGCCCCAGGTGACTCAACAAAGACTCAAAAACTGACAGGCAGGCATTTAAAAAACTGACCAATTCCGACAGCTTTTTCCCGATTACCTCAGTTTGCTTCTACTATCCAAATGGCTTGACTGATTGAATTGAAATGTTTCTAGGGTGATATCTTCCATGTGAGGGAGAAAATGCATGAAAATTGGACCATGAACGGTTCACCCACTAAGTCCCACTTGAAATGATTTTTATTCCAGTGGAAAGTGATTAAAGAGGAAAGACACACTTAAATTTTTCATTTTTATTGAAAAGAATTTGCCCTAAAATATCACCTTAAAGTTTTTACAGATTAGTTTCAATCCGTTTTGATGTAAGAGTTAACAAATTGTGATTTTTAACGCCCATAGCGAAGTGTAAAATTAATTTGGTGAACAAAAGTTTTCTCATTAAATCCAGACCAAACACTTTTAGGACTACAGATTTCACAGGGCAAAAGAGAAAAATAGCTAATTTCAAATACCAAAATATTGACTACTTATGGTTACATGGGGGGGTTCTGGGGATTGAGGCGGTAGCCTGATCAATAAGTATGTGAAGTGGGAGTCAATTTGGCGTTATACCCATATGAGTCTGGCAGTCATGGTTTTCTGATGGATATATGCCGGTGAATTGAGCAAGGGTAAAAAAAAAGTATGGGTCCGAGCATAAGTGCAGCCGTTAATTTGACAAACAGATATAGTAAAAACACATACCAAAGAAATTGTTTGGCGTTTTGCTTGCCAGCAGACGGCCAACCCTATATATATGGTGGAGTTACACACACAAATACCAAAGATTCGCTATGGCTGTTTTGCTTGCAGCAGACAACCAATATATGGCTACTGTATTAATGTTCAATTGAATGAGTGTTTTTTTTGACTACCATCTTTCCTGTTCATTGGAAAAAAAATTTTTTCAATGCATTGCATTCAGTTTGACAAGGCTCATGTCATAATGGCACTTGTACCAAACTGAGCGTGAAGACATTAAATTTGCAAAGCACAAGAACTAAAAATATTTAGGCAAAACCGTAAGGGGGCCATGGGCGTCAGTGTGTTTTGAGGTCAACTTGTAGTTTTTAAATTTATGAATTATCCACACTTTCAGAGTATTTATTTTTATTGGGTGAAATCGGACATTCGTTCAAATGTCTGGTGCTCGAAAGTGTTACAGCATCCACACATAGAAAGACGATTTCTTATTTCATATTGTTTTTCAAGCAGTAAATAAGAGGAATTACCAAAATAATTTTGGGGAAAAGTGACCACTTCACAGATTTGTTTTTATTTTAAAAATAGTATATATAGAATGATAGGTAAGTTTGAATTAAAAAAACAAAAATTGCCCTAATTAATTAACGAATAACGCTTTCTGGACCTGTCTTGCTTATATCTTTTTGCCATTTTTCGAAGGTTACACTGCCCCCACCCCCCACCCCACCACCACAACTCAAAAACGGTTGACGCTATTGACTTCAATTTGCAAAACTAGTGTACATACTATGATTCTATGAGAGGATTTTGTAATAAACCCTTTAGTTTGTGAGTTACATGATTTTTGTATGACACCAAGCAAGCAAAACTGTTGAGATGAGAAGGTTTGAACGGTTGCATGGCACCACGAATATAATTTTGGTAAACGCTCTCATAGATCACAGATCCTGCACATAGAATTGTTTAGAAACCCAAATATGTTCAATAACTTTATATTTTTGAGATAAATGGTGGGAAAAATGTCATTTTGATTCTGATTTTCTTGGTGCTGTGACTTTGACCCCTGCCTCATTAGTATACCAGAGGTCGATATGATCCGACACAAATATATTTGAAAAGGGTCATTATAAGAACCAGTTTGGTATATCACTTGCTCGTGATTCAAAGAAACTATGTTGCTTGTGATTTGCATTAAATCTAATATGATGTAAACGACACGCCATTGTCCCCCCAACCCTTAATCATTAAATAAATACTACCTAATTGAAATAGACATGGAAGCTCTTTATTATAGTTATGACTGCCTTTATGCCATTTCATTATGTTCTAAATGTCGGGATCCTAAAACACTTTTGCACAAAAAATTGCCTGTTTAAATGGATTATAATTTATTGAATGGACGTGCTGGTCTAAGCTTTCCACTAGCAACAATTTTCTAAGTTGCCAGAATTAGAGGGCAGTTGTCAGTGTTTGTTTACTTCTAGAAAAATAACCTGTGCGTAAAGGGCAATGCAACAAGAGATTCACATATCAGGTGTCCCTACAAAAATTGAATACTGATTTTGCACTGATGTAAAGTTTTCCATCAAAACATACATGTATTCCACTCTGACGAGGTTTAAAGTTGCACGAAGAGATTTGAAGCATCCAAAATTGTGTCATAATAGTAATTCATATAGTATAGAACTCAAGAGATTTCTATCTTGCATTGGTACAGAATGTCCTGAAAAGAGAGAAAAGGTGGATTTTGATTTGCTTAAATTTTCAATATAAAACATAGGCTGCATTTCGTATTTGCTCCTATACGAAATTAGCAAAATTTCAAATTTGATGCCAAGAAGAATTTTCAGCTTAATCCATTCAGATGGAGTGGTATTGATGGAAGTCTTTACATCAGGGCAAACATAAGTATCTTTCGATAATTTTAGAGACACCTGATATGTGAAAAATACTCTCGTTACTCGGATTTTTTGGTGTTGTTTTACTAGCGTTTTGTTTCTTTCTGTCATCTGCTTATAGCTCAGAAATGGCTTGACCAATAGTGACAGGGTTTGCACCAAATGGACCCGCTCACTGAAGCATCACCTGCCACATGACTTTGACCCCCATTGACCTTTGACCTCACACAGGGGTCATGTCATTTAATGGCAAAAAATATTCTTTAACAAGATTATGCCGATATCAACTAAATTTTAAGAGGAACCACTGACCAATGTTACATATAGGGTGTTCAGAGGTAAGGAGTGTCAAAGGTCATTAAGGGGGGTCATTTCCGGTCTGGAAAGCCAAAAATCTGCCATTTGACCATTGGGAAAATATCTTCTACAGGATTATGCCGAGATCAACTAAACTTGTTCAAGGGGAACTTCTGACCCCTGATACCTAATAGGTAAATTAATGGGTCACTTCCTGTCAAAACCAAAAATATTTAAAATATTCAAAATTTTTTACCTCAAAATGTTCACATAGAGTGACATGACCTTCAATTGCAGGCAAGGTATGGATTTTGGGGGTCAAAGGTTCATTTACAGGTCATCCGGTTTTGAGATAAAAATCAACTTTAAGATTTTATTATCCAGAATAGCAAAGCAGATTTTTGTTATTGAACTGGAAACAATGAATTTTTGTTGTGTACATTGGTTTTATTTATACCAGCGATCAAAGGTCATTATTCAGGGGGTCAAAAAGGTCAAATTTGCCAAAAAAATGCTAAAAATAAGACCAAATTGGCAGAGCTCACCTATGGAGGACAAATAATAAAGCCGTTATTGCTAAAGTGATGTAACATTAATGGTAGGAGAGGTCTATGATCGTCTCGACCCCAAAGGTCAAAATCTACAAACAAAAGCTCCGATTGAGCTTGAAAATTTTTGAGAATTTTTTTATCGCTAGAACTAAGCATAGCAGAATTTTTTTCCTTGGTCAGGAACAATGCATTTTCCCGGTACATGAGGTTATTTTAAATCGGGGTGGTAAAGGTCATAAGGGGGTCAAAGGTCAATTTTTGACTAAATGAGGCTCGGCCTATAGAAGACCAAGCCCGGTTTAATTAAAGAGCTTCAGATCCTTGACATGGGGTCAAAGGTCAGGGTCAATGGTACCAGTGTTGCCAGAGCTCTAGTATTTCTTTGGTTATAGGAGCAAATAAAAAAATCATTCAGGTTTGTATTTGATTATAAGCAGAACAAATCACTTTTTGTTTTCAACTTTACGCATTTCTATAGCAATAGAGGTAAGAGGGAAACCATTACCATAATTCTGGACACAGTATATGGATGCCTTAAAATAATCTTGTTGCCTGAATTTTAAATAACATAGATTCACATTGTTTAAATTAGTGAATAAAGGTATGATTTTGGGAACGGTACTCTCTTTACGACGATTTAAAACCAAGGCGATACCATATTTAAGTGGAAGAACGAGTCGGAGGCCGAGTTCTTCCACGCAAAAACTAATGGTGTCGCCGGGTTCAATTCGTTGTAAGGAGAGTACCGGTGTTCCCAAAATCATACGTTATTCTCAGTCCTTAAAAGAAAATTATCTTTAAGGTATCTTCACCCAATTTCGGGATACTTTACGGCTTAAATACACCGAGAAAGGACTGCCACACCCAGTGAAAACAATCCAACAAATCCCGCCTGAACGCAACGATCCTACGCAACGAGACGACGTTGGTAGGCGCGCGCGAAAGTAGCAAAACGCGGTTATGACGCAAGCGCTTCAAACTAAAAAATAACTTCAATATGCAGCGCGGTACTACCTGGGTTCAATAAACGATTGAACCAGGGCATCAGCCAATGAAAATGATTACATTTTCACAGCTTGTTTAAGAATCAGATATATGTACATGTAATAATTTTAAGAGTGCACTTTTTCACAAAGTCACAATGTTGTTTCAAAGGGTTATATCGAGGGTGGACAATAGAAAGGACGTAACTCAGCACTGAAAGAAGTATTAAAGAATTTCTTATTCTGCTGTACGACTGGCTTTTGAGAAATGGTGTGTTTAATATTTTCTACTAAGCAAAATCTATTAAATGATTTCACACATGTAAACATTGTCATAAAGTCATTATGGTACTGTAAAGGCAAAAACATTATATAAACTTAGTAAACAAACAATTAATTTGTATAATGAACAGCAGAATGAAGGGAAATTCTTTAATATCTTTCAGTGCTGAGTTACGTCCCTTCTGATTGTCAACCCTCGATATATACAAACATTCATGTGTATGAATTACTAAAAATCAGTCTTTCCAAAAAACAGTTGTTGAGCAAAAGAAAAGAGCACCAACTAAATATTAAGGGATGGAAAAGTATACTTTAAAATGTCCAAATGGATGAAACTCAGTCTATCATACAATTCAGTCCCAGCTTTATTTGAGAAAAGTTTGTAGTACTTGTTTTGATATTGCCTTTGTATATGTGATGTCAATCTGGGAAAAACCGCCACATGGTGGGAAATTTATAGTTTGAGTTTTACTTCACTGCAGAGTTTGAAATATTAAGTTTTCCATAACTGTTTACGTCTTTCTTCTTTGATAAACACATAAAAGTTAAGCTTATACAATTGACAAAAAATAAAGTACAATAACATTATTTGTAAGCTTTTATTGTCTTATTTTCTCAAACCTGTCTGTGATAATGTGGCGAGTTTTCCCAGATTCACATCACATAGGTGTGTCGATTTCTTCATTGTCTTTGCAAATAAGACAAATATCTCTTGGAGTAGTGTTGTGCCTCCAATTGCAAGTTGTATAGTGACAAACATGATTTCACGAAAGTGATTGATGAAAAGGCACTTTTACAGAGCAGACTAAACAGTTACGGTTTTTAAAAGATAGTTGTGGGCATGTAATGCACAGATGACGTACTCTCTTAATGATCCATAGTAAGTATACTTATCTTCAATCAAATAATATAACCGGAGCCGGTGCAAGAGTCCTGAAGTGGAATATACAAATCCAGTCACTTGGAATACTGTGGGAACTGAAAATTCTTTATTTGCATGCTGGAATTCTTATCAGCAAATGGAGATGACTAACATTCCTCAGAAGTGTGACTTGAACGATACCACAGAGAAGTTGCTGGAGGAAGTTGAAGTGATCATGCTGTGAGTCAGGAATGTCGGTGGCCATCAGGTTAGGACACACCTTTTTTGGTCATCTAGTAATAATAAACAAATATAAATTAGCATGTTTAAAATAGATTTTAAACTGTTAAGGGGTTCTTGAAATACATTCTGAATTACATTTCTGTGGCATTTTGAGCAGCAGTTTACTTTGAAGGCCATGATGAAATATTATCGAGTTTACAATTAAGTACAGAAAACATTCTCTTACCCTTATGCCCCAAAATTTAAAAAAAAAAATCTCCAATAATTGCCTAGAAAATGAATAGTATTTATTTGAGCGCCCTATCAAAGTTAATCAGAAAATAAATAGAATTTTGCGGTTCTAGACTTTCGCGCTCACTAATTCAAAGAATATAAGTGATGGGTCACTCATAAACAACATACAACACAAGCCACCTGATTGCAAAGTGGTCCTGTCGGCTATGCTGGCGGCCCACAAACATAATTTAACAAACTAAAACTTCATTAACAAGTTTTAGCTTAAAAAAAGTTAATACCTAAATCAACAACTATTAGGCATGGGCTCAAAGAAATTTTGATACATATTTTGCCAGTATCCAATTTTCCACTATAAATACTAATAAGTATTAATATTTATTGGGTTATGTCAATTGCAAAAGTTGCAAATGTCATGAAAGTAATAAAACTGCCATCTCAATTTACAAATCCGCCTGGTATGCAGCGGATCTCAAAGCACTTCAGATTCCTTTTTTTTGGAACTGAGAGCATGTACTGTCCATGCAGTTTAAAAGTTTTTGGGTGTTATCCACTGCGTTTAGAGTGAGCTGTCCTCGTTCACAAAAATAAAACTTTGCGGTTCTATTGGAAGTTCAGAACTTGACGTAATTTATTCTTATTCAAAAAAGGACCGAGGTGAAAAAAAGTCATGATGTAAATGTTGCTGGTAAGCGTGACCTAACATCTTTGTGCAGAACCAAGATCTTTAACTTATTGCTGGACCTCATTTCCATTCAACTTACCACCATGTTGCCCGCACTTTTTAGAAGTAAAGAAATTAAAAGGGTCCAGCGACCTATGGTAAACATGGTTAATTGAAACGGGGAAGGGTTACGTGGCAAGTATGGTTTTGGTTCGCACAAATTTTCTTTCATGAAATTTGTTCATCTCCGTTTCATTTTGAATAGAAATGGTGAAATATGTGGTCAAGGTTTAATTGATACGCACAGTAAAAGCCACACGGTTCATTTATTCGCAAATGGGATGTACTGTGACTTGAGTTATGAAAAAAAAGCTCAATTTTAATTGGGTTGGTGATATCAACTGAAATCGTTTCAACTGCATGTGTAATAACAATGGTTCTGTACTTCAGATAAAACCAGAATCTTAAGTGCTTTGTCCTCTGCATTACCGAGTGGATTTCTCTTGAATATCAACAGTACCATTATTTGCTCGAGTTATTACAGTATGATATACAGGTCACATTTAACTTAAAAGCAAAGAAATTGTGATGACATTTTATTCATTTTCAAAAAAATACATTGTTCCCCGGAACACTTGTGTCTCCTGCCATCGCGATTTGTCAACGGAGTCATAGTTTGATAGATTTTGGCCAGTGTTTTTTGATGAGAGAATTTGGTGTTTGATTTAATGAAATTGGGTCAAAGGTCAATCTGCTACACCCACCCACCAAGTTTCGTGACTGTACGACCCCCGGTCTCCGAGAAAATAGGCAGACAGACAGACAGATAATATAGATTAATCTGTAGAAATCAGTCACTTCGCCGATATGCGTAAACAAAGTCCTTATCCAAGCATCTTTCTCTCTTTGATCCCATGGCCCATATTGCAATGATACATAAGCTAAATTTTACAGCACAGGCAAAGTGTACTTATAATTTAGGAACTGCTGCTTACATGTATACTTAAATTTGTATAAAGAATCAGCATTAGGAATATCAGTTGTCTTGGGAAAGCAGCAAAGACAGGCGGATAGGGAAAGAATAAGCACTTCAGTGAAGAAATTTATCATCATTAATGAAACTGGACCCAAGAAACCTGATTGTTGATTTATTAAAGTTTCAGTTGTTGCAATCTCCAGCAAGCCAAATTTTGACAACCCCATCCGATTGTTCCAAAGCAATAATCACCAACTTGTCTTAATTTCAAAATTTGATTTGAATCTCATACACCATTTTAACATGAGTGGTCATTTTGTGCATTACAAGTTAGAACAGCCTATTATAATACTTGTTATGCAAAAATCTGATTTTTTCCCCCTTCAATTTTCTGATTTAGCAAATCACTGATAGTGCCTTTAACCTGAAATTTGCTTGAGTTTAGGGGGTGGAATTATAGTGGGATCACTATTATAACATGAAACGCAAGACTATCAAATTGTCAGCCTTTTTAGAGCTAGAATGATTTTCAAGTGAAACTAAGGACTTGTAAATGAACTGAAGCATAGACCTGACTAAGTTGATAAAGAAAATCACAACAAGAAACTACCAAAACAGTAATGAATGTAACAAAAATCTATTTTTTCCAGCAAGAATTTATGGTAGGATTATAAATGAACATGGGACTATACTAGGGTCAGTACAGTATATCACAAATAGAATTGTTACCTGAAAAATACTTGTATGGGTATGTTTGCGTTTATATTTGTAAATTTAAAGCAAATTGGATGAAAATAATTTTAAGGGGGAATTTATTCATAAAATGGGATTAGAGCAAACCCTGAAAAAATCGCTACATTTGTTTATGCATTTGCCTTTTCAATAAAATAATTTTTTCAAGGGATTGTGTTCTTAACTTGATGGAATGATTCACTTTAGAAATATGCACCCTCAAAAAGAATCAATATTACTTGACAGTATGGACAAAATATGCAAATTAGCTCATAATTTGAATATGTAAATTTTGCTTAGTACAGTGGTAGAGCTGAGCAAGTTTTCTATAAATCAATCACTAAATTAGAGTTATAGCAATTAACATTTAAATGAAAATATTTAAATAAGCTCATTATCATAAATATATACAGGGATAAAAAAAACTTTTTTTTTTTGAATTTTTAAATAATTTTTTAGTTTATTATAAATAAAGTGATGTAGAAAGCTTATTTCATTATCTTAATTTGCTGCTAAGATCTTCCAATCGATTAAGTATAGGCCGAGCTACATCTTGAGTCCTTTCGAATCAAGAATCTGCAGCCTGAATAAATAGCCTGATTTTTCTTCTGGACACGGATTTCCTTCGCTGAACGCCGTTCATTTTCATGTGACTCGTGGACAGAGCAGAAAAACTGACTACTTGATTCAAAAACGACTGTTAGCGTGGTCTATACCTAACCGATGTGGATGATCTTTGTAGTAAATTAAAGACATGACCCCGCTTTCAATGTTACCAAATATGTTAGATATATATTACGTAATAATTCAAATGGCGGACACATCAGGGTCAAGCTTTTTTTTTTACTCACCCTGTAGTTGAGTCAATCTAACCTGGTAGTGATAGATTCTGCTCTTAACCACACCTGCAGCTTCTAAGTTGGTCAGTCATTTATGGTCAATAGCAAATTAGCTCATTCTAATTGCAAATATGCAGATTTGATCTTGTGCAATAGGACTGACCATGGCTTATCGTCCTAGAAAGTTAATAATAGGTCACTGAATTGAAAAATTATGTAGACTATCGGGTTACCCATCTTACACCTCATACAGTCACATCCACACAGTGAAATTAGCTCATTTCATAGTCCCTGTCCCAAGTTTATTCAGCAAGGAAAAGACCATTAGCTTACCCAGATGAGGAAGGTCTCCACATATCTAGGAGAAAGCTCTTCTGACTGACACTGCTCACAAGATCAGTTCATGTGAGAAGGTTGGGTTCTTTTGAGGCCAAGTCTTGAACTTCACTCATACTGTGTGCAAAAAAAAAGAGAAGCATATGAAGAGATTTTACACAATGACCTCAACTAACTCTAACAAGCGGTTCTCAAACCACAAGTGTTGCCTTTTTTCGCGGCCCACCTTTCCCTCAGTCTTATTTTATAACTTGACCTCAGGTGACCTTTGCAAGTGACCCTTGACCTTATTATCATATGAATGTTCCCATGTTGCATGTATGGTCCAAGTTTGGTATAAAATTGGATTGACTGAGCTCATATTTATTGGTCGAGTTGCAAAAATATTGGTCGAGTTGCAAAAATATTGGGCGAGATGCAGTCAAGCACAATATTTTTAAACTCATAGCGAGACCAATAAATATTGGGCGAAAATCATCAAATTTTATAATTATTATGTTTTGGATCCAATATTTTCCCACACATGGATACATACAAACAATGGTTGCAATTGGACTTCAACCTTTCAAATTATGCCAATGTGATTTTTTGAGCCCATTTTATAACTTGACTTCATGACCTTTGACCTTGGTATGTGACCCATGACCACATTATTATCTAAAGGTTCCCAAGGGGCATGTATAATTAAAGTTCTGTAACAATTGCACTTTTACTTCTTGAATGAGACCAATTTGATGTTTCCAGCCCATTTTATAACTTGACCTCATATGACCTTTGACTAGGTATGTGACCTTGTTATTTGACCTTGACCTCATTATCATATGAAGTTTTCCAAGGGGCATCTATGACCCAATTGTAGCAATTTAACTTTTACATCTCGAATGAGAAACTTTCTTCAAAACTTTAACCTTTGAAAACACGGACACACACAGACAGAATTTTGGTTGACTCCTAGTTAAAATGCTAGGTACATACAGAGAACACTTTGGACGTCATTACCAACCTCGATCTAAATACAATATCTACTTTTTGAATCAAAAATATTCAAGATACTCCAGATTTTGATGTTACTACTGAAGATTGTGCAAATTTTCATAAAAGACATTTGGGGCAAGGGTATTTTTACAATCAGTTTTATCTTGAGATGGGGGGGGGGGAGTGATTTTAATTTACCCTCATGACCCCTTCAGTCAAAATGTGTTGTACATAATCAAATTTCAAAGTTGTTTAGATCTTGCTAAAAGCTGTATCCTGTATTCTTCATATCACAATGATTTAAAAATATTCAAGCCAAAAGGTCCAAAGGTCACTGTTGAACCTCTATTGGGCTCAAATTAAAAAATAGCCCTGATTTTTATGTGAATATCTATTTTTTTTTGTTTGCCCTAACAATAAAAAATAGTTTAACAAAGTTTTTAACTAGTTCCATTAGGATAGAAAGAGATTTTCATTGCCTATCATCGTACTGTATTAGTTACTTGCTTTGCTTTTAGCATGGTACCTGGTACTTATTATAAGAAACATCTACATATGCAAAACTATTTTGAATATTAATTAAAGCAAGATGAACAATTGAGATTTGATAAAATTGGCACTCTGTTTCAGTTGAGTGGGTCCAGACCTTTGACCTTTGGGCTTAATAATTCAAAATACATCGGTCCTCGGAGCGCTTGTGACGCCTGCCGTCACGGTTTGTGAATTGATAGCCCATCACATGTCTTTGACCTTGAATAAGTGACCTTTGGAACTCATCAACAATGATGCTTTTGGGCATGTAAAATCCAATAAAACAAGTTTGGTTCCAATTGAACTTCAACTTTTCAAATGAGGTCAACTTTTACATTTTCGCCTATTTTAAATTGACCTCACCTGACTTTGGTATGTGACCTTTGACCTCATCAACAAATGGTGGATGCCAAGTTTGTACCTGTGACCCCAGTTTGGTTTAAATCCATCAAAGTAGTGGATATTACAGGCAAATGATTAACCCTTTTTCACGACAATAACAACGACAACAACTACAGTGGACACAGTGATCCCTATGCGTCTTCCTGCCTTGAGGCAGGTGACACAAAAACTATACTCAAGATAGGTCAACCTCTACAATCTGAGGACTACAATTGGTGTAGCTTTTAACAAGATTTGAGCAACTTTTTATTTTGACCCATGTATATGCATTTTTATAACCTCTATGGGCCACCAGAGATTAAAATCCATTCTTCCCTCTCAAAATAAAACTGTGGAGGTAGTAAAGGCTATGCATAATGTCATTATTTTATGAAACAAGGCAGTTTCTCGAACCACATGTCTTCCCCGCATCGCAATCAGAAATGTTTAAGATTTGCCCATGTACCACTTGTAGAATGTGAGAGTGACGGAATGCTCCTTTAATCCACCACAAACCTTTGACCCCCATCTGTGTTCACCCCATGTGATCGTGATTAATTATGATGCAGTTCAAACCTGAGAAGCGAGCGCTCCAGATTCACTTTTTATTCTGCATAT
>JAMKCH010041635.1:0-12122 GCA_023653785.1 Ophioderma brevispina
ATATTGCTGATATTAATTTTAAGGCTCTGATGCGGTATTGATTTTTCTTTTGAAATATCATACTATAAAATTCTTTAAATGTATGAAATTGACTTACACTACTATAGGGCTAGTTTAAAAGGCTGGTGTTTATTTAATCATAAAAATGGAAATTAACAAATCGTTTGCAAGCGACTACATTGAAGGCACCACATAAGCCTATATATCCTCGTAAAACCCTTATACTTTGTACTATAATTTGCATTTTTGTATTCAATACTTTATCATGCATTTTTGTATTTCTCTGTTGATGAACGGAGCAAAATCAATTTGATTGAGGATTGATGACTTGGGGGTCGGCCGCACATTACACAAGGATCTAAATACCAGAAAGGTACTCTCTCCATAAGAAGATTCCAAAAGTGGACCAATGTCATACTAGAAAATACCTAAGTTATATTTGGTACGGAAAGGGTGACTATCCTAAATCGTAAGAAATGGCCCACCTCTTCCCACTATTGTCGCTTTCATATTTCTCGTACTGTCCAGATGAAACACCCAGAACTTGCAACATTTTCCCGCTTCCCCCACCCCCACTGTAAAAATTAAAATTAGGAAAATGTGATGAAAAAAAATCCGTCTTTCTTTATACGGCGTTTACGTTTAACATATTATCCTATGAGTTCCTGAAAATAGTTGATCCCAGTGCTCGCTCTCACTTGTAAATGTATCTTGGCCCATAAAGTTGTGATTTTTGCGCAATTTCCATGGACAGATGTTGTTTACTTCCTGTCGTTTGACTATGATTCGGCGTACTTTTCAAACAAAAGTCCGCCTCCAAAATGAACGGTGATCAAGCTTGCGCACGGGCCCTAACAAATTCAATGGATTGAAAAGGTTAACATTGTTCTGTTTTTATAGTCAGGATTCTACTGTGAATCTGTTTTGGATAGGTGATCAGTGTTCAATGAGGGTCCTATTAGTATTACTTGGTAATGCATGGTAATACAACAATCTTAGATGAACAAGATTATAACTTCTACGGATTATAACATAGTCAGTAAGTCGTAAAGTGTTCAAGATTCGATCATTTTAATTTACCCGAAAGATTAGATAGTAGGCCTAAATTGGGGCTTCCTTTCCTATGATAATCATTCAACTCGGTAATGTACCTTCCAATTTTTTTAAGAATAATTTCAAAAGACATTCTTATTGGTTTTTTTTTTAATTATTTTTGATGATGTGCGGAAGAAATTAAAGATACGCCACTCATTTTTTGAATTTGCGTGTGCATGCAGATTGCTGAATTCCAATCACCATATGACTCCTTTTATTGTAACTTGTCAGTAGACATTTTGAGCCACATTATGACCTTCGTTAAATATTCTTAACTGTCAAAAATTATTGTGGCTTAAATAAATAGTTTGATCTTGATTTGGACAAATAGACACTAAGTTAGATTAAAAGTATTTGCTATTGGCAAGTGACCGTAAAGAAATGTTATTTTGACAAAAATGGGCGTGTACTTTCCGCTCAGCAAATATTGTTTGGTCCGTCATTTCCCGCCATTCAAAATATTGTTTGGTCCTATTAGACAAACCAATTAGATTTTTATTGTAAATACACTGTAAAAAATTACAGTGCATTTCGGAAACCTTAAAAAAAACTACAGTATTATCTGTAATTTGGAATACAGGAAAGTACTGTAATTTTATGTCCAATTATGTCAGGCCTATATGGCAAAATTTAAAATGAAGCTTTATTAAATTTTAATGAGTAACAACATTATTGTACACCGATGAATCTTCATTTATACGATTACTTACTAAAATTTACAGGGAAAAAATACTACTGCCAACAAAACCCCGTAAAATAGCGCTTTACAGGTGTTTTCATCAAATTTACTATATAGTTTACAGTTTGATGTAGAGATTTTTTGACAACAACTGTCAATTTACAGTAATCACTACAAAAATTTGGGTGTTCGTCAGTGCTTTTTTATCTCTAGCCCATTCACAAATCTCTGTAATACTCACCAAATATTATATGTTTTTTGAATTTTTCGATTAACTTAATGTTTACAGTATACTGAAAATTTTACGAATTTGGTTGGCAGAATTGCTCCATGATTTCCTGTACAATTTACAGTATTTTTTTACAGTGATGTTGTTGTTTTATCACCCTTCATATGTGGTGTGGAATTTTATTACAAAATCTTGATCAATGCCTTTATGAATTAGAAAAGACGGGTCTGTAACCCGGTTTGCGACAGTAAATCGCGCAATTGGTTGTACAAATACAGAAATCGGATGTTTAGCAGCGGGCGCAGGTCCTCCGAACTTTAGTTTTTGCGTATTATACACGGACTCCCGACATCGAGTTTTAAATATATTAACTAAAACACAAAATTCTGATTTCGAAGTTTTTGAGGTCAACGCCTCGACTGATTTTGGAGTTTATACGTATTATACGCAGAAACTTCGATATTGGAGTTTTTAAATATAATTTGTATAATAAAATATTTAAACATACGCAGAACCCCGGAATCCGAGTTTTTGCAGTGGAACAGACCCTCTGTTTTTTTTGTTTTTGTTTTTTTTGTTTTTTTTTTGCTATTTTACGCGAAACTCTGACTTTAGCATTTTTAATATAAATAAATATTTTACAAATTATGGAGAACCCAGATATCGGGGTATTTGTGGTGGACACAGGATCCTCTTATTATGGAAGTTTTTTTTTACGTATTATGCAGGCCATTCTGATTAGAGTTTTTAAATAGAATAAAAATAAAAGTAGTGAATCCTGGTAATTAAACCACATTCAATCGAACTGTTTCGTAATCTAGTGTTAGTCCACTTATCTCTTCAGTCGAATTAGAACACAAGTAAATATTCCACTTCCCTGAATATACTAAGCTGGAAAAAGTCAACAAACACAGCAGGAAAACCATAAGTGTCTTTACGGAGACATGACATAAGGCCATAAACGTAGTGTCTATTGCAAGTCAATAACAAAACAAAAGGCATGGAACGTGATGGGGAGACAGTATCAGAGAACACACAGAATCTCTAGGAAATGTTGCACAAAAAGATGCTTCCTGTATTGTCTACTAGCACTTACAAGTCACTTCTGTTAGTTAAAGTTGACATACAAGGTAAGAGGTTTACGTTATGATATAGTATTCTTTGTTTTCGGTGAGGAAGCCTTAGACGCCTTTGGCACGTATGGAAAGGCCTATCATAAAGTACAAATACACAGGACCAAATTGGGGAGACGACATTGGCAAAGATAACTAAAGTTGATTGACAGCGGGCAACAAAACCACCATGAGTTACGTTTAATCCGGTGATTAAGCCGTTGATAACATGGTTAAAGACACTGTGATTTTGGACATGCACGGACTACGAACTACTTGCCCGGACCCAACCGGCCTCGGGAAACCAACGGTTTTGTTGTAACGCCAGCCAATTCCATCAAAGTAATCAATACCCTTGTCCTGAGGGAAGCCATTTTTTTTAATTAAAAAATTTATCTCTAAAATAACAAATATTTAAAAAAAGAAGGAGAAGCCGAATAGGTTTGTGCGGTGGACAAAGACCCTCTGATTTTGGAATTTTTGCGTATTATACGCAGCAAGTTTCTTGTATTGGAGTTATTGTCCATTTCCTGGATCCTAGATCCGTAGTGTTTGTTAGCATTAGATATATGTTGTTTTGTTTTGGTGTTTCTTTGGGATGTTATTACCTATGTATATTTATATCATTCCCTACTTGGTCATTATTGAATATTGGGTATAATTTTACTGGTATGGTTTACAAGGGCCAGCAATATCTATAAGCCTTATAGGGTGTCCATTACTGGTCCTAGCTATCATATCCATCACTGGTTCATTTAGCACAGTTTGCAATTGATTCTCTGTTGTATTATTAATAATATACTGTATTATCATTTCTGTAGCAGTATGATATTTCAGCGAATAAATTGAATCTGGAAATCTTGAAAATCTTTATATACAAATAAAATATTTAAATTATGGCAAAACCCCGAAATCGGGTTTTTGTGATGGAAAAAGACCCTCTGATTTTGGAATTTATAAGCAGAAACTCTAATATTAGACTTTTAAAAAGACAAATTTAAAAAATATCAAAAAATATGGAAACCCGACAATCGGGAGTTTTTGGTGGGGGACATAGACCCTCTGATTTTGGAAAGTTTTTGCGTATTCTACGCAGAAACTCCGAATTGGGAGTTTTTAAATATAAAATAAAAAAAACATTTAACATTCTACCCCGAAATCGAATTTTTGGGGTGGACGCAGACCCTCCAATATTTTAGTAACGCATACCTCACATATTCGATCATATGAGGACAGTTGTTTTTTGTCAAGTGTGTTGGGGGACTGTGTGTGCTGGGGGCGAGTTGGTGTATGTGGGGGCGACTTGGTGTGTTGTGGGGGCGACTTTGCATGGGGGCGACTTGGTTTGGGGGCGACTTGGTTTACTGTGGGGGCGACTTGGCAGGGGGGCGAATTGGTTTGGGGGCGACTTGGTTTACATGTCGGGTGGAGACTTGGCATGGGTGCGACTTGGCAAGGGGGCGACTTGGTTTACTGTGGGGACGACTTGGTTTACTGTGGGGGCGAGTTGGCGTGGGGGCTACTTGGGTGTGGGGGCGACTTGACTTGTATCCGTATACCAACTGTGATACTGAGATAGCAAAGGGCAACCACCTACTGGATCTGCTTGGCCAACACGAGCTGCAACCAATTGTATGATATCATCCCCAATATCAACTTTACCCATTCAAGCCGCAAGGCCTGGACCACCATCAACAAGCTCACCGGGCGTAGCTTTCCAGCGAAGCAGTGTTCCTGTCTCTGCAAACTCCATCGCTTCATTACTTTTCAAGAAAAACAATGGGAAAGTGGCAAGACCCCACTCCACAGACGAAAGCCCACTCCTTGCTTGTTAATGAATGCAGAGATTAAACAGCTTCTCAGACCTCTCCACCGTCAAGCCCCATGTCCAACCATTCACCTACGATGTGATCCCGGAGCAATTAAAGTTCTCAAGAATTGGAAACTCCTGGCAATGACAACATCCATACAGAATTCTGGAAGCATAAGGCACCCGAAGCTGTGCGATGCTCCATTCTTCCTTTCTACTTGCATGGGAACGTCAACTTTCCCTCCATTGAAGACCTCAAAGGTCATTGCAATCCTTAAGCCCAAGAAACCAGTAAATGATCCCAAAGTTACAGACCATCCGCTACTATAAGGTGCTTGAGCGACTGATACTCGGAAAGATCAATGATACGGTCTAGGCAAATTTACCCCGCACATGCTGATTTCCAAGAGGTAAATCAACACCTGATCAGATAGGCCAAGACAGTTAATGACATCGAGACAGCCTTCGAGAAGCAGAAGTTTGGAGCCGTCTTCATTGACCTAACTGCCGCGTACGATCATTCTGGCAGTCGAGGTCTCACCTCAAGCTACTTACAATCTTCCCTGATGTCAAGCTTTGTCAAGTCATTATGCTTTTCATCCAAGACATATCTTTCGTCCTGGAGACCATCAATGGGCAACGCCGTAAGAAGCGTAAACTTCGAATGGTGTCCCGCACAGTTCGGTCCTGGCACCCAGTCTCTTCAACATCTACTGCTCAGATATGCCAAAGGGAGATGTTCGCAGTATCCTACGCAGACGACACGGCACTTGAATAGCTGCTGACTCCTTTGAGTCCTTAAAAAACAGTGTTGTAGAAAGCCTAATTCAGTAAATTCTTCCACCGATGGCAATTTGAAACTCAGCAAATCCACGACCGTCAGCTCTGTTTTCCACCTTGCAATCGATGCTCAAAAGAGACTAACATCACTTTAGATGGAGAAAACTGTCACATGACCCAGCTCCGAAGTAACCTTGGCGGCACAATGGACCGCAGCCTACTTTCAATCAACACACAGGCGTCGCTGCCAAGACCAGCAGTCTCGTGTCAACCTCCTCAGAAGGGTCGCAGGAACTGAATGGGGTGCTTCCTTTGACACCTTACATACATCAACTGTTGCCTTGGAATACTCCACTGCTGAATACTCTGCACCAGTATGGAGTCACAGTGTACATTCACACAAGATTGATGTCCGTTCTGAATGATGCATTGAGACTTGTTAGTGGTTGCCTTTTGCGACGCCTGTAGAATACCTTCCAATTCTGTCTGGAATAGCTCCTGCAAACCTTAGGAGGACCTTCAGACGATCAAGCTCGCCAAGATGTGTGATGAACCTGGTAGCCTAATCCCCCCACCAACACCCTTTGAGGATCAGAAATTCCACGGAATCACTTGCTACCCAATCATGACACGCAGTCACAGTAACCCTATCGATCATCCTGGATCAATGACAGATGGTATGAGCAATGGTCCTCCTCTACTTTGAACCTAAAGCAGTTTGTGGACAGCCCATCTAGCAAGCCCAGAGACTGTGACCGTGATTGGAAAACATGGGTCAACCTCAACAGACTCAGAACTGGCGTTGGTCTTACAAAGAACTTCCTTCACAAGATTGGAGTAGAACTTCACCAAACTGTGATTGTGGAGAGTCTCAAACCATTAGCCACACCACAGATGACTGTGAGGTCTTCAATCACCAAGAGGAATTCAAGGCCTGATCAACCTGGATGATGAAACTATCATCAGCTGGTTAAAGACGGGATCTTCCCCTGTTTGATTTTGGACTTGCACGAACGA
This sequence comes from Ophioderma brevispina, assembly GCA_023653785.1. Classification (NCBI taxonomy): domain Eukaryota; kingdom Metazoa; phylum Echinodermata; class Ophiuroidea; order Amphilepidida; family Ophiodermatidae; genus Ophioderma; species Ophioderma brevispina. The sequence continues at coordinate 6,723 of JAMKCH010041635.1, forward strand.
ACGAACCCCCTGTCAGACCCAGGGGAAGACCCTGTGGGAATGGATTCCATGGTTAGTGGGGGCTTGTGTCCTCCTGACAATATATTAGTTTGGGTACTCTAGCTCATCTGTGAAAAAAGTGTATGACAAATGTTACCTTTTTTGTGTCCAGACACACACACACAACGTCCTTACATTACATAATACATCCTTACATACATCAGACCATTTTTGCCATTCATAAGCCGGATTTTGCTACGCAATCCGTCTAAAAAATGGGCTAGAAACTGATCAATCAGAGTAACTGCATTTTCAATAATAGGCAGTAGAGGTATCTGGAATATAAAGTTTTTAAAAACATGAGTAACAACATGTCCATCAAGTTGGCATGAATAACCTCAATGAAAGAGTAAACAACTTCGAGGATTGACAAACAGAACTCAACCTGTGGCCATTTTTAGAATTTTTCCACCAAATAAAGATGTACCTCCAACAGGTCTTAAAACCTAAAGCCTTAACGCAAATTCCGGCTGCCATAAAGCACAATAAACCACATCGCAAGGGAATGGCACTTATGAGTTTTTGCCTTAACTCGGAGCTAGCCTTTTTATTTAGTTTAGATGCCCAAGGCCTCGTTTCCACAACACCTCAATTGAGAGGAAACTCATTATTGCCAACCTTTTGTGGATTAATCCACATGCAAAAATAAAAGCTAAAGATGACATGTTTTAATCGTTAAAAAATGATAAGTAAAGTTGAGTGATCTTCAAGGCCAGCAGAGGAGGAGATTGGGATGGGGTAGCACCATCTGAAACAAAACATGAAACTTGTATTTGGTTTACATGGCAATATGTTGGTGTGAGGACACTGCAAAGAAAAAAAAAAAATCACCAAAGGTAATCATATTAATGGAATAGCTTCATCAGTAGGATTGTTACTATACTTATTGTTAAAGATTATGTTAGGCAAATCCAGAAAGTACTCACAACGTTTAGCTTTCATCATCGAGGGATGGTGACCTGATCACAACTGTATGGGTTCACTGCTTTTCCCGTGGAGTTTGACAGTACTCTCATTCATCGGGTGTGTGGTCTAAGCAGTGAATCACTATACATGATCAGGGTAATATGCCAACGTCACGGTTTCCATAGTTGTGTCCCCCCTTCTACGTATCCAGATTGCTTCTCGGATCTTCCTTGTGAATTGATTTGAATCTCTGTCAGTATCTTTGGCCCCCTTCCAGTCTATGACATGATCTCCTGTGCAATGTGGTCTGTGATGGCTGATTTGTTTTTTTCTCTGATAGCACTGACTCCTTTTTCTGGGCTCTGGTGTACTTCCTGCTACATGACATCAGCGCAAAGGATGCCGAAAAACTCGGTACATAAAAAACGGGAGACAGGAAGATCGTTTGGCACCAGATTAAAAAACACAGAAAAGATGCCAGAGAAGAGAGAAGATATGAAAAGATATCAAAATTCCAAAAATAGAGGAGTAAAGGACCGTTCATACTTCCACTGCACAGTGATTGCTGGTTGCAGTAAATTTACTGCAATGTTCCATAACTTCTGCTGCACTTCTAATCAGTTTACTGCAGGTCAACAAAAGGTCACTGCAGGTAACGGGTTGCAGTAAACTTGCGATGGATTGCAGTAAAATTTGGCATACTGCACACTGGGATGCACCCCACGCATCTGCTGCATCGCCAAGTTAAAATAATTTTAACTTTGTTTGCAGTACTGCATTGCGTTTGCACTACTGCAAGTGATTGCAGTGACAATTTTGTAGGCTGCGTTGCGGCACGCACTGCATGCAGTGAAGTATGAACGGACCTTAAGCCTGGTTTAAACCAAAAGTACGGACGTTAAACAACTATGGGAAATTACCAGTCATCTCTGATTAGATAATCCTGTTTCAGTGGGTGATTATGGTCATGTATTGTGGACAATATTACTCTTCCTAATGTAAAACATTGTGAAAAATTTCACCCCAAAAGAGTGAAAATTTTGTAAAACCACTCCAAAGTAAGTGGTTTGTCGTAGAGCGAATTTCCACTCAAAAAGAGTGAAATCACTCCAAAAAGAGTGTATTTCCACTCGCTTTTCATGTGTCCTTATTTAACCCTCAAAAGTGGTTTATCCTTCATTTAACCCTAAAAACATTTTACATTTAGAAGAGTATGCAGTTCCTGCCTTTTAAATAAACAAAAGCAAAAAACAAACAAAAAATCAACAAAAAGAAAAAAACAAAATGCATGAATTCAAATTAGAAAATTTTAAAAGTATTTTTTTCAGAACACTAATATAATTTTTTTACACAAGGACTTGTTCCCTGGTTTGTAGCACCAGGGGTGGGTGGCAGCCCCCCATTTCAAAAATTAGGGGTTTTCGCCTATAGTTAATCATTGTAAGGTTAGCCCCCCCTCCTATATTTTAACCTGGTGCCATCCCTTGTTTGTAGGGGCACATCACATTTCATCTCTATATTTTATAAATGTATTGCATGTTATCAACATCCACCCATTTTTGTGTATTTCTATAGATCCAGGCTCCAGCGCCCACTAAAAGGTTGACACACCAGGTATTTGAGGGGACCTAAGTTTGTGTAATGAATAGTAATTTTATATAGACTAGACACATATACTTTCTACCTTGTATTCGGCTACAGAAATGTCTCAAAGAGAGAAAAAGGATAATAGGCTGAATTCTGTATTTATTAGCTCCTATACAAAATTTAAAAAAATTCACAATTTTTGTACAAAGAGCGCATTTGTCAGCTAATCCTTTCAGGTGGGGATATTTTTAATGGAAAGCTTTACATTAGGGCGAAAAAATCGTACTTTGAAATTTTTGGGACCACCTGATATGTGAAAATCTCTCATTGCACCTTTAAACCAAACAAAACCCTCAAATTCTTGCTTTTTGAGACCCATAAAGGCTAGGGCCCTGAATTTCATACTACTATTATTGCTCACAGCAAAGGAGGGACTGTGTTGTCTATTGCAATGCAAGTGTTTTACTTTAGCCAACAAAATTCAAATTATAGCAATACAGCAATCAAGCCCACAGCAATGTTTGACTCGATATATAACCGTTGATTGATATAACTGTCCATGGATAATTGCTTTCTCCATTATCAAAATTGTTAGGATAGGGTGAATGAAATCTTTGCGATAGGGCCGGTTTCAAACTGCTATGTGAAGGTAAAAGCACAGCAATTCACACGTCCCATGAGTAACATGAACCTTGCCAATCCATTGTCACACATTACCCTAAACCCGGACCGGGTCGTTATTTGCCCGAACATCGCGATGCAACGAGGTCCGGGCAATATATTTTATTTTTAATTGCCCAGATGCAATGAGACGCATTGCGCAAAGTTCGATATTTACGGGAACACCCGGCCGAGATGCAATGAGACGCTTCGCGTCATTTTCCGGGAAAAGGGCCGAGAGGCAAAGGAGAAACCAAAAGCGTCCCCACACAGCGGAAAAAGTCCCAAAATCAATAGAAGCAATTTAAAATGTCACTGAAGCTAATCGAATTCTAAACACAAATTCTTTTTGGTTAACAGCGGAAAATCTGAGATTTACAGCCCTATATAGGTAAAATGTTACGTAAAGCAAGTTTAGAGCTTCCCCGCCAATTTCGCAGTGGTTTCACGCAGGCCTATAGGTTAAAACGTGGGGAATCTTTGCGTAAAGAAGATCACGCAAGGCCTATAGGAAAAAAAAGCGCTCGTGGCCAGGGCTAGTTAAATGCTAAGCTTGGGTAAATTTGACGGGTGAAAAAATACAGTCCAAACGAAGAGAGTTAGGGGTCTTTTGCCGTGCTTTTTTAAAATGGCCGTGGGCCCTTCCACGTTTTAATGCTAAATTTGTGTAAATTGCATTTTAGAATTATTTTACCCCTCAAATTTCCACAAAGCATTAGCATTTATAAATAGCAGGGCACGGCAGGCTTGGCTACGTTAAATGCTAAGCTTTGTGTAAATTGAGGGTTAAAAACAGTCCAAAGTAAGAGGAGTTAGGGTGCTTTGCGTGCTTTTTTCACATGCCGTGGCCTCACGTTAAATGGCTAAGCTTGGTGTAAATTGCATTTTAAATCTATTTTAACCTCAAATTTTACACCAAAGCTTAGCATTTATAACATAGCAGGGGCCCGGCAGCGCATTGGCCTACGTTAAAGGCTAAGCTTTGATGCAAATTTGAGGGTTAAAGCCAAGTCTAAAAATGAGACCGGTAGGTTGTTTGATGTGCTCCTTTAAGCACGGGAAAAAATACAACCCTAACGGATTCCAAAGGTCGAGACCGGTCCCGGTTTCTAAGGGTGTTGCCCCTCATATATCTATACGTTCTGGTCCGAAGCCAGGCCCAGCACTACAGGCCGGCTTTTTACCTCTGCGCGTTACATTTTTGTACAAAACCAATGTAACGCTTACCGAAAGCGTCCCTAGCACAAAATCAGATTTCGCATACGGCAACCGTCCATTTTTAGCTCTTTCAGCGGAGAGCGCTCTCGGTAAAATCACCCACTAGTGGGAAAACACCGGGGCTGCCTACCTACAAAAATTTTGGCGCAGGACACACGACCCTCTCTGACCACAAACCCCTGTACAACGCGGCGGAAAGCTTTTTGGTTGGAAGCCAAGGCTGCAACGGGCTGATGTTTTCGGCGGAGAGGATAGTGTATTTGAACCAAACAGTTTTTTTTTTGCCAGCAGCCCCGCGTGTTTTCCCACTAGTGGGTGATTTTAACGGGAGCGGCTATCCCGCTGTGATGAGAGCTAAAAATGGACGGGTGGCGTATGCAAATTGGATTTGATCTAGGGACGCTTTCTTCGGTAGCGTTACATTGGGTTGTGTACAAAATGTAACACGCGCAGAGGTAAAAAAAGCCGCCCTGTAGTGGCTTCACGACGGCTCTGGACCAGAAACATATATATATAAGAGGTTGGTGATGTTGGGGAGAAAAAAAGGGATAGGCGAAAGTCGATATATTGGTTTGAAGAGAGCCCACTAAAGCGCGATTGCTCTATGCGATTTTTTTTTTTAGACGTTTCCCGCAGAGAGAAAGGAAAAAAGATAGGGCATTTAACCACGAACCTCCTAAACGGGGCAAAACCGATTTGAGCCCGGGTCATTAGGGCCATGGTTTTTGAAACAAAATACGATAGGTAGGGTTGACGGTAAGAGAGTTTATAAGAGAGAGTTCAACACACGCGTAACGGCGGGGGGAAGGGAAACCATACTCGGTATTACTGGCGGATAACACATGGACCATTGATTGACGGTTATGAATTTAGGATTGAACCGGCTAACTGTCAGGTCATACTCAGTCCTCGGTGAGATTGCCATGGTACAGTAATCCAGCTGGTAACTGTTGCATGCTCTAGTCTCCGGCGAGTAAAACTGGAGGCCCC
>JAMKCH010041636.1:0-13406 GCA_023653785.1 Ophioderma brevispina
CCTCCATGTACCATTTAAGCGATACAGCACTATGCATATTTAAGTAGATCAATTGTATCAAAAAATGCCCCTGTTAATCGGCCACATGCACTTTGACCACAATTATGATTATCACAAAAGATGCATGGCATGTATTCATTATGTTGCCGAAGGGAATTTTGCCATCGATGGACCGTTTCAGGAGATACAGTTAATTATGCATAGGTAATTAGTCATCGGCATATCTAAGCCGCACATATCTTGCACTTTCAAATTGCAAGAAAGATGCGCAGTGATAGGCTGTCATGCAGTGAAGGAATTTCCGTATCCGATGTTTCAAACTTACGCCAATTACGCGGATTGATTTTTGCATATTGTTAATGAGCTCATTTGCATACTTAATTTGCCCGAAATACGCCCGAAATTAATCAGTTTGAGAATCTCCGCTCGCTCCTTTCCACCAGTTACATCATCATACGCTTACAGAACCAGAAATTTAATCAGGTCGCGGAATTCAGTGGCCGCGTCTTTCCACCAAGTTACATCATCGTAGCCTTACGGAACTCCAAGATTTAATCGTACAACAAGCACTGAAACACGGACGTCGGGCGACAGACAGCTGACACACAGACAGAAGACAGACAGGGACAAGGACAGAAAAGTGATTACTAAGTCTCTGCCGAACAAAAGTTCAGCGAGACAAAAAGTCCACTTTGGCCACATTTACCCTTTGAAAGTGACAGAGGAGATTTTTTTAGGATACGAATTTTCTCAAATTGCACAGGATCGATTGGAGACCACCTACCAAGAACATTTCCGGAAGGTTTATTGGAAAACAAAGTACAAAAGCAAAACATCAACCATTGTTTTGAACTTGCATGATTGCGTAAAGTCCCCATAGAAAAAACACAGTGCTTTGACCTTTCTGTGTGCACGGGGGTACAGAAAGTTACTAAATCATCATAGTATTACATAAAGAAGGCGTTTAGGCTTATCACTTCATGCTGTGATAATCACCCCTCCAACATTCCAATAATTCACAAATTTCCTTTGAAAAAAAAAATTGGGGGCGCTTCATTCTGGAAATATCCTCAGTATATTTAATGGCCCACATATAACCTCCCTATATATGATCGTGGACCCTAACTACAGGATCGCTACAATAATTGTCATGATAAATGCACTTGACTATATGGGTTAGTGCAGGCAACCTCGAGCCTTCGCTCTCAGGCTGCCTGCAATGACCCACACACTGGGCTAAGTCCTTAGCTTTTATCTTAATATACCATACCAATTAAAATATATGAGAGACCAGTTATAGATGATGGACTATGATGTCACATATTGAACATTCAGGACGCCTCTGTTGTTTTCTGGCAGGCAAAATATTACAGTCGTTCAATGAAAGACCACATAAAATCTGGTCATAAATTACTTGCAGAACCTGATCTTGATTAAACGGTACAATATGACAACTGTAGATTAGAGGCATGCTTAATAGAATGTTGGTATTATTTAATTGAAACCAAAGTTAGAGAGAAAAAACAAAAATTCCCTGTGCAAAGTATAGGGGCTTCTGCCTGCCAGTTTCTCGCTTACACCAACCAGGGGGCGCCACAAAACATAACAAAGTACAATCTAAGATAGCCAATTCAAAAAAAAAGTTTGCGCTAAAAGTATCATGCTATCTCTGAACTGAAAGGATATTATGAGGTCAGCATTGGGGAGACAAGCTGCATCTAGCATCTCTGCAGAGTATGGAATTCCATACTGTTTGCTACAGTTTTGTTATTTTTTCAATCAATTTCACCATCTTATAAAGTCTAAAGAGTTGCACGCTTATGTACAACTATTTTGTTGCTGATAACACCTCTAAAGAATTTAATTCCAAAGAATCAGGTAGGACTTACATTGTTTGAAGAGTAAAAAAATATGAATGTTGGAAAATTATGGGTAGACGTTTCATATAATATAGAAGTCCCATTGAGCAAAAATGAGGTATGACAATTGATTCCGTCATGCCTGATGACGTTGTGCAGTAGTGCTTGACGGAATGAATTGGCATACCTCATTTGCCATCAATGGGACTTTATATGCAACTCTACCAAATTATGGCCAATATCCTCAAAGGTGGTTGTTCCGATTTATGGGTATTTTTTCTCTGTCTGGTGCCGGTCATTGTACCATGGCCACACAATCCATAAGGATTCAAGCTGGGTAAGTCTGCGATCTATGAATCTTGACATTTTAACAGAATAAAATGCATGTGAAAGATGTGGTAAACGAATAGTGAATTTCATCCCCATTTTATTTAAAATTACGATATAGGCTAGAAGTGAACCGCGGTTTAGGTGTATTACAAATTGTTTTGGAGAGTCTATTGGCATTATAGTAATGCGAATTAGTGTGGGTTGCCAAGTAATTCGCATTATCGTAATGTGAATTAGAACGGGTTGCCAGCTGATTCGCATTATTGTAATGTGAATTGGAAAGGGGTTTCCAAGGCTTATTCGTACTACGATAATGCGAATTAGATAGGGTTTCCAGCTAATTCGCGTTACAATCATGGAGATTAGATCAGTTGATAGACTTATTCTGGGAATTTAAGTAATGCTAATTAGCAGCTTTTCGTATTATAGTAATGACGAATTAGATCGGTTGCGGGTAATCCCATTATGGTAATGCGACTTGGATCGGGTCACACGTACAAAGACCTGTGATATATTGCAGTATTGAGTGCAATGCGGGCCGAATGCGGGGTGATCTGCACGTTTGACGGCCCGCGAGTGTGTGTGATGTGCTGTGAGCGGATGGTTTTGGTGTATTGTTGTGGGTGTGGGGGGGGGGGGTGAATTTTTGTTCTGTGGGTTAATTCTATTTGCGAGATATCAATGAAATATTGAGCGAATTTATCACATTGGCTTAGGAAGATTTCAGGATTGGTGGCCCACTTGGAGGTTACCGAATGGGGAGGCCCCACCCCCCAAGGGGATTTCCCCAATTTTGTCTTGCCCCCCCATTCCCCACCCCCCCCCCCCCCGGCTAGAAGAAAAAAATGACGGATATTGGAAACAAAAATCACCAAATTGGGAAATAGCAGCGAGTTTGGGCCAAAATTTGTTTAAATGTTGAATCTGTAAGTTTTCCGCCACCAAAAAATAACTTTCACCGTGTCCCCAAGAAAAGCTGGAGGAGGGGGAAGCCTTGGAATTTGAATGTATTTGTAAAACGTGTTGTAAACTATAGCGGGGCTCAAGAAGGGTATTTTAGCCCACCAAAATAATTGGGGTGCCCAAGGCCCCCCGCCTAGACTAGGCTTTCCTAAGCCGATATGTTTATTCACTTCATATTTTTCTGGAAGTATCTCGAGGGCCGCTTGCAAGCTCGAGCGGGCCGCCGCAGGTTGGATAGGATGTCCGTTTTACATGAATTACCTTTAGAACATTTAGGTTTTGTTAAAATTAAGCCCTTGCTGCAAATAGATAAAGAGGATAATAATAGCAATGGTAATACCCATACGTTTGAGTTGGTAAGTGGGCGTTGCGTTTAACACTGTTATATCTGTTTAAGCAGGCCGTCAAATTGAAGCGTGTACCCACCCTCCTCACGGTCGCCAAATATCGACGCAGACTCGACGTCGAAGCTTCAGGTCAATATATTTCTGCTTATAGTGAAGTCCTGGCGTTCTTTGGTTTCATTTGGTGAAGCTTACCTATAAGGTTTTGAAAGGGGTGAAGATTTGACGTTGTTGATTTGGGCTTCTGGTGTAACGTCGAATCCATTAACGTCGGTCGCGTCGAAAAACATGTCGAAAATCGTGGCATTTCCTCACAAATCCTCACAAAGCAACATGAAGAATCACCGCCGCCCGGAGGATCACCGACACAGCGAGTCGGCAACACTGCAATTTGAAAACTAAGAAACAAAATTGGTGTAGTTTGTTATCAAAATCCAATAATGTTTGCGACGCACGGGGGTATCCACTGACCACGCGCTAAAGGTTTGAAGTTGGTCACTATAAAATGGTGTATTGAAAGAGTAAATGATAATCTTTGGGATAATCCGAGATCATGACTGATCAACGTTTAGCTGTATGTCTACTCACTGTTGTGTACAACTTACTTCAAACAAAATCGATGTGTTAATAAATGACTTGCGATCAGCTGATTGCAGAATAACCATTGGCTGTAAAGTTAATGGACTTTCTCATATTATTTCCAAGGGATGAAAAGACGTAAATATAACACATAGAACCTATTAAATAAAACCCAAACCTGTATGAACTTATAGGGTAGGGCCCCCTACATCAGCTAAGATGAAAAATAAACAACAAAATGCCCGTCTCAAGCAAAGAAATTTAAAATTACCGGTTATAATTTAAAGTTAACTACGGACAATCCTTCCATCACACCGCCTAGTCTGGGCGGCAACACAAAGCCAAAGGGAAAAGCAAAAAGAGATAACCGGGTGAAATTACATAAATTTACAACATAAATAGGACATGGAATAAATATGAGTCGATTTTGATTGCGGTTGAAAATGATAACCTATATTCCTTATGCAACGCTCGTGCAATTAGAGACCATGAAAGATTTTCCACCTCCCTGTTACAAAATCCGACTCGCGAACTGGATGAAAGAACGTACCAAACCATATGGGCGTAATGGCCGTCATAGTAGACGGGTTTCCCACTTCGCCCGTCAAGGGTACCATACACGTGCCTTTTGAGCTGCTATTTCTCGATACTTGTCTTCCAGATTTAACTTCCATTACTAAAATTTATGATTTATATTTATTCTTGGAATTTTAAGTATTTTTTCGGTTTTAACTTAATATTTGCGTACACTTGGGGGTTTGGGGTGTCTTCTTTTTCTTGGGGCTGTTATTAATGCGTTAATCGTACACTGATCTGAACGAGCGTTGGGAAAAACTGGGAAGCTTGAGTAAAAATGTCAATCATCGAGACGTAATAGGCTTTAGTGTGCCGCTCTACCGATAGCACATTCGATCGTTCTCTTGTTTGCCGATTGATCTTGGAAGACCCCTTCTTATTGATCGATGTTGTGGTTTAGCTGCAAATATTATGAAATAGGGGAAGTTTTTTGAGAGCATTTAATGATTTTTCCCGGATAAATTCAGTGTCAAATGTGATTTTCAACCAGAGAGATGGATTTGAACGAATGAATTAATGGAATCAACTTTGCAACAAACCTTGACGAAATAAACGCTTCGGGGAAAAAATAAACGGCTTCGGGAAAGGCATAATTGAATCACACAACTTTATAGTAGGCCCTCGTAAAGGAATAAACATACACTTTCAGCAACATCAAAGGTAAATCTTGATCATTAGTCATCTTTTTAGGAACCAAGAATTATATGCTACGTGTTTTTTCAGGCGAAATAGTTAACAGCAAATAAAAGTAATTTTTATTTCAAACGTAAGGACATACGTTTACCCCGGGAGATTACCCAAATATGTAAGGCGATAATACCGTGAACGGCGATACTGTCCACCTTACACTTAGTAAAACCCTTTCAAATAAAAATATTATTTATATGCTTGCAAATATCTAAATTGTAAAACCAAATTATTCGCATGTGTGTGTGAATAATGTTTTTGTTTAGTTATATACCTATACTTCAAGCATATGGAGAATATACTTTGCCAAAAAGAAGAATAACCATTCAATTGAAACTATCAGTAATTGTTGATGTGTGCATCTTGCACATACACATAGATCCATACACACAATATACACTACACACACATACACAGGACACACATACATAACCTACCATACAAACATAATGCGCGCCCACCCCACCCACCCACCCACCAATGCAAACGCAAAAAAATCTTTGGATGTAATTTGTCACGCTTGTCTCTTGGAAATCACACAGACACCACACACAACACACACACAATATATAATACACAACACTCCCACACACGCTCGCACCACACACGCACAGCAAACGCACAAAATCTTAAGATGTAGTTTTTCACTTTGGAAATGGATTTCACTCTGAAATTTGACCCCGAGAGTGAAATCAATCTGGAAAAAAGCCGTTAAAACAAAAGCTTGTAAACCACGGCAAAACATGTTTTTACATTGTAAGGAGTAACAATGTAGTAAAGCAGATAATGTGTACACAAACATAAATTTAAATCCATGGGTATTGTCCCAAAAAATGATGATTCAAAATGCAACATGATCATTTTTAGTGTACATTTATTTATAAACACCATGTCCAAGCTAAACAATGCAAACCTGGAACTGGTCTGGAACAAGGAAACAGTTTAACAATAGATAGTGTTTGTTAACAGTTAACAAGAGTCAAGCCATAATACGTTCGACTGAGACTTGTTGTGAATGTGAACATGATAGTCTAATATGCAGGTTTTGTATAACATATTCATAACTTGTGACATTGTGGGTGTCCGTCCCCTTGTTCACTGGAGTTTTTTCCTTTTTTTCATTGTGACGGTCTGAATTGGGCGTTCTTCAACGTATGTCAGTGTTTAGACCCATCCACCTTTCCCCTTCATTCCCCTTTACTGGCTCATTTTGGTTTGCCGTGACACTTATATTTTTACACCTGCATTATTCATCCCTTGCGAAGCAAAAGAGAAAAAGAACCGAAAAAATGAAAAAACGTGCGAAAACCAGGGTGCCCCATTTGAAAAATCCAAATGGCCGCCAATTGTCAAAAATCAAATTTTTGACATACTCAATGATTTTTTGTTCAATTTGCGTAATTTTGGTGGCCAATACCATGTTTTGGGTTATTAGGATGTCATGTATGCAACTTTCATCTTACTATAGCCTTTCGTTTTCCTTCGATGAAAATGCCATTTTTGCGAAAAAATTGACCTCTGAGGGCGCTGTTCCCATTAAGCGCATTCCATTGATTTGATATGGTGATTTAACATTCCAAAAAGTTTTTTAAGAGAGTTTTATTATGAAAACTTGCTGAAATTTGACCTTGCGTGTTTGTGGTTTTTTGTACAAGCTGTTAGTTTTTCATGTCATAAAAATGCCCCTCCATTGAAACCCACACAGTAAGAAAGTTTGTTGACCCCTGTACTTCAATGGGCGTTTTTCGTAAACTTTTAAAATGGTCAAAATCACAATATTTTCAAAAATGGTAATTGTTACACAGCTCCAATCTTCAGAAAATGATTGCATTAACAGTTCTGATGATGGCCCACCAGTTAAAATTTAACTTTTCATACACTAGGTACTTTTTGGGAGGAAAGCGCACTCACAAGTCCAAATTTTAGGGCTAATTAAAACGGCCATATCGAGAAAACCAAAAGGTCGTGGTGAGATGGAAATTGCATAGAATGATTCTTACCAGGCCAAAACATGGGTATTGCCCACAAAATGAGGTGATTAAAAAAGCTTATCAAGTTATGGTCAACAAATCATATTTTGGGCCAATTTGGCAGCCATTTTGGATTTTTCGTGGGGCACCCTGGTTTTCGCACTCCTTTTAATTTTTTCCTTCGAAAATGGATAAGAATCATAACGTCATCATTTTAGCCTGTGTTCGAAGTGATCTGAAACTATGAACCAAACAGACCCTCTATAGCCCACCTCCTCTATTATAAGCTTGTTTTCTTATTGTTATAACAACAAAAAGTATCTGAAGGAACGTGGATTAAAACCAAAATAAATAATTAATGTTGCTGCATCTTTGAAACCTGATGGACTTGTTTTTGTAAGAAGTGTGAATTCAGGATTTGATCATAATTGTAGTCATGGTCTGTAATAAATGAACATTGATGAAGTATGATTGTGAAAGACGAAGCTTGATGAAAATAATTCACAAAGCTAATAGTGAAGGTGATGTGGGGAAAACAGTGGTGTGAAGCTAAAATATGCAATGGAAAGTATGATGAAACGTAGGTGAAGCGTGAAAGATTGTAATTTCAGTATGGGGAAACGGTGGTGAAGCTTCAGATCGCCAAAATTGACAAAAGGAAGCGTCACCTTTGGAAAATAAATCAAAGGGGTTTGTGATTGAAGCCTGGACTAACAAATTGGCAGATATAGTGATACCGTGACTTGTTTTTTTGTCAAGCAAGTGAGTAGTAGTCGTGGTGAATCCTCGGGGACGGATAAATAATTGGCCAACCCAGGGGAAGAAAGTGAGACGTGAGGAGGGGGGGTCCACGCTTCAAATTGCGGCCTGCTAAACTACCTGAATTGTGGGGACTGAAATGGTTTCTGGACAGGCGATGGTGATATCTCTGCAAGTTTAGAGTGTTAGCTGTGGTCTTGTAGCTCAAACCTTTTGATCGTAGATGGGTACCGGTTGTTTGGTTATGAGGAGTAGTGATTTCCATATCACATGGGCCCGACAATATTTTTCCAACAGTAGGCCTATGAATTCGCCCAATTCATATTCCATTCATTCCGAAGATATAAACAAAAAAACGCGATTTAATTTCCACCATCAATATTATAGCCACAGTGTTGAATAGGGCTTTTCCAATGCGCATTAGTGCTCTAACCATGAAAACTGCAAGTTTTTCCCACATATTTTAATGGGGTGTTTGTCAAAGTGCCAGGCTTTTTATATCAAGTAGAGAACACAATAGTGGACATTAAATCGCACATGAGCATGCACTTTATATGATATGGAAGGTCTTATTTTTTTTTAGTATGAGAAAAACACATGGTTTATGTTCAAAACTGTATTATGTTGAAGAAAAAAAAGTGGTCTCATCAGTTATGAACACCCGTTACAAGTCATAGAGTTATTATAATAACTCCTGCAATTCATGTGGGTGAGAGAAAGCACGTCCAGATGGTAATTTGATAGGTCAAAAGATAAAAAGGGTACATTAAGTAAGGGGTTATGATTAGGGCGAGCTTTCTGAAGTTACTCCAAATAAAACTTCATTAAGCTATGCCAGTCCTGATTGAATTATGCATTGGTTTGAGAGAAATGGAGCAATATGGCAAAAAGTTAGCACCTATAGCAGATTTTATTAGAGGAAGAATAAAAAATTAGATTTGTTTTTGTTTTGGCCATTAAGTTGTCAAATGGATTGGCATCATATTATTTTGAGTGGTGGACCAATAAATACCCCTGGGTAAATACCGCGCCACTGGCACGAAAGCAAGGAGAGTACGACCTGCACGGGGATTTGAGAGGGTCCGATATGTGGGAATAGTGAAACAAGTTGAATAGATCTAATTCGATTACAATAATGCGGAATAAGATGGCAAGCCATCTAATTCGTGATATCGGAACGCGAATAAACGTTTCAACTCGATCTAATTCGCATACGTATACTTATTTGGGAAATATTAAGATGAAATATATGAAAATAATAAACATTCTTTTGTGCGGAATGTTTATTTAGAAAAAGGAGGATTGATTTTAGGGCCGAATAGCTCCGATTACCGGAAAAACGAATCAGCGAGCAAGCGCAATATCACATCCGTAATGGCTAATAGTGGACGAGCTGTGTTTGGGGGCGTCTATTAGCATTACGATAAGCGAATCCCACTTCGAATTTTTTCCGCGATTCGTGAAGATCAACCATTTTAGCTTTTCTTTATAAGATTCATCCTCACTCACGCAGCCGTGGCACTGTGGTCAAAGCAGTGCACTACAAATCACAAGACTGATTCATCAAAATTTATCCAAAAAACTTTTATAGAAATCAATAGAAAATATAAAAAGTGCTACCGGGGGTAGTTTAAATCATCTCCAATATTTTAATTTTTTTTAGCAGTCGAGCCAAAAGTCAATATTTGGGGCCAGATTTGGCCCATGGGCTGCTTATTGAGAACCGCTGCACTATGACAATGTCCATACTTATTAGTTGGTCTAATTTATACCAAATTAGCAAAATCAGAGCCAGCTGTAGAGTGGTGCTGCTGCTGGCTGCGCCGGCTGTGATGCAGAAGCTTTTGAATCAAATAAAAATAAAAAAGATTTCGTACTGTAAGGCTTGCACAATCTACTTAACAGAAATTCTACTTACGCAAAAATATGCAAAAAATCAATTTAGATAAAATCAGGGCTCGAGCTAGGTATGTTTCTTGCGCGATATAGTCACTTTTATTGATTTGAGTGCATAAAATTAGCATTTGAGTGAAGCTAAGCTAAAGAAGATTTATCGTATCATCCCACCGACCTTCTCCCTTAATCCAAAAAAAATCGAACATATTATTAAGACTTAAGATATCTGCAAAATAATAACACAGTTTAAGGCCCTTGAACTCAATTCTGAGTCTCGTCACTTTTTTTCAGCCCAAATGAGGGAACTATTTCATTATTCATTATTCTTATTTGGCTACATGCTATTTTTAGCAGTGAATGAACCTAGGGGGATCGACGAAATCGAACATTTGGGTCTATTTTTAGACTCATTTCTGATACTTCTGAGATGGTTTTTTTATCAAAAAAATCCAATATCGAATGAAAAGGTGCTCTGACCAAATTTTCAAAATAATGAATTATTGTCAGATTTTCGGCCCTAAATAAAAGTGCCACAAAATCATAACCGGCGCGTGGGACGAGAAACTCTAATCGAGTTTCAAAGGGGCTAATCATTTGTGCACCCTTTCATCGCGACTTTCGTACCTTGTTATCGCAGCAATATCCTATAACTTCATAGTTCCATTTCATCCTATTAGAAAATTTTCGCATAGGTTTGCAATTGATGGCCGCAGAAGACAGTTTCTCGGTTACGACCGCCATTTTCTCATCATTCTCGGCATAAAAGGAGACAACCTGTGTTTCAGAATGAGGTCCACAGGTCCATAATTACATTTGCCAATTGGTAAGCTCTATTTTGGAAATTTATTACACCGATAATTCATTTCCTTTGATGGCTAATAGTCCAACCGGCACCCCTTCAAAATGAAGAAATCACCCCCGAACGTATGCACCTTAACTTAAGTAACTTGGGGTAGTTTGTAGAATAACGTACTTTTGTTTAATGAAATGAGGTGTGTCTTCATGTCCAGTTATAAGCATGGCATCTCATTTTATTGAATTTCAGTGTTTAGCATTATTTTGAGCTTCAAATTAAACAAGCCCTTGAGGTGGGTTTCAGCGATATTACATTAATACACGTGCACGCATCTGGCGGGGCGATCAATTGGCATACTACTGTCAATGTACATCCAATACTCGCCGTGGCTCAATTTCGGGTTCGGTGGGCAAAAATCTTTTTTATCGATTTGGATAAATAAAAGCTCATTTTTTTGTCCCCCCCCCCCCCCCGAAAAAATTGTCTTTTATGAAGATTACTACTACCAATATTATTATTAGTACACTGTTAGTTTGACATAAACTGGTATGCTTATCGCTGTTATAATCCACGACTCAGAAAACTAGATGATCTGATACATCCATGAGCGGCTGAGAATAGTGTTTTTACTTAGAGAATAAAAGTAATAAGATTTCTCCTTGTTGATATCCAATATCGTGTCATATTAAATGGGCAGTCCTATTTTTTGAGTGGATCCACGCAATAAAAAAAAAAAACAAAAAAACTAAAAAATGGACCCGCCCATACCAACATGACACGATATTGGATATCAACAAGAGAATCTTATCTTTTATTCTCATTCTTATGCAGCTTTTTTTTTTTGTGTAAATTATAATTGTTTGTTATGACCCGATTAAAAATATTTATAGCATTAAAGATCGTTTAATTAAGTTTACAATTTGAGTGACCGCCCGATAAACAAATGTGTTGACCAAACAAAATAACCCACTTCATTGCTTGCGACCGCGCGGAAGGATCGTATTGGTTAATATGTGTGATGGCGGCTCACTACTGTCCATGACTCGCTGAGAAATTTGAACACAATCCACAAGCAATCGGCATGATCGTATCGATGGAAACATGTGGAAAGGAAAATGTAGGATACCTAATTCATCACAATTTAAATACCCGGTATACAAATAACTCGGGAAAAATACCTTGGATAATACTAGCTTCAGCGTATCTACGATTCTGAAACCTGTAAACTTCAGTGAATAACATGTCATGATGTATTGTTCGTTGCTGGGAGCTGTTCATGGCATGTTCCATCATAGACAATATGCAGCAGTGACAGTGAAATACCCTATATAAGACATCGTTCAAGGTCTGACTTGCGTTTGGAGGACAAAATGATTAAAACTAAGTTCAGAATTTTGAATGAAAACAACTTTTTCTGGGGTGAAATTTTGTGTATAAACTTAACTGGCTTAGAAATGGCAAAATTAACCGCCCCCTTAAATGCTACACCTCAAAATCCAAACTCCATGATATCCGAATAGGGGAAAGAGACAACATGCTAAAACTAGGAATAATAAATTTTACTGACCTGTCCAAATTTAACCACAGTAACCATAATTAGTGTATTCTTACATGGGATATGTTAAATACTGTATTAATCATTCTGATCCTAAGTCAGCAAGTGTCTGCTGGTATTTTAGTGGATTTGGTATGTATAGATGCTTTTGTACATTCAATGACCTGTTGCCGGAATGAAAAAATGATGATAAAAAATTCCAACGCAAAAATGAGGAGTCTACGGTCAATAAGTATGAACTTGTTGTAGGGGGAGGTATTGGGGGCAATAAAAGTTCATATTTTAAATCCATATCCCTGGAATTTTTGAGTTTTGAATTTTTTAATCCCATCGAAATAAGTTTTTCACGCCTCCAGAAATTAAGGGTAGGGTAACATTTTGCATTATAATTTTTCTTAGTACGAGCAGTCTGTTCAAACCTACTACTACCTATGTTTTGCTATTGTGCATTTCTGAACAAAATGACACAAAAATGATATTTCTAGGGGTACCTTTGTGAAATTATGGTCATTTGAAACAATCCGAAATTGGCAAAAACCTCAATTTTGCTTAACAATATTTTGTTACCGCGACTTACAATTTCAGAGCTCTAACCAAAACCGGAGGTAGTTGAACAATGGCAACTATTTTATTTTAAAGATAGGTGTGAATAATTAACATTAAATTTAAAAAAATAACAACTGGGCTATTTTTTGTTGTAGATATGGCATTCAATAGACAGTCAAAATTTTTTTGTCACGCAAAAAGGCCTAATTTTGGCCAAATTTGGCCAAAATATGGTATATAAGCTCAAAAAGTGTGTGATTTCACCATTTTAAGGGCCAAAACAGAAACTGCTGTAATTTACCTAGAAAACATTACATTGCTCAATATTTTTAGTTGTTTTTCACATCTAAATAATTTTTTCACACCCGTGTCCGCGAAACGTAAGTCAATCATGATGCTGTCATATGTTTTGGCTACTAATCTATCACTTGTAGTTCAAACCTTGGATGTGACATGGATACAATGTTTGGCATTGTATTACTTGGATCTCTATTCAGGTACGCATCAGTTGATGAAATTTGAAAGGGATAAAAAATGCTGAATTTC
>JAMKCH010041637.1:0-43786 GCA_023653785.1 Ophioderma brevispina
CTTTTACAAACTCCTGTTTATAGCTCTCACTTCAAAACTGACTGGAAAATAATCGGCGTGAAACGTTACAGATGGGGGTTTTGGGGTTACCATTCTATTAATACAAAATCTTTATATGCTTAAAGGTTCTTGTTCTGATTTAGGTTTTGTGTTATCTACTTGATATGAGAGCCTGGCACATGCCATACACCCTGTCAATTTACCGTGGAAACAAACTTGCGGTTTTGAATGGTAGAAACGCAATAAGCCATGTTGCAAAGCCCTATTCAATACGATGCTAATATTGATGGTTAACCACTAAAACGACGGGTTTTCTTTTTATATCTTGGTAATGAATGATTGAGGGCCTCAAATTTCAGGACGGCAAGAGAAAATACGTGCCTTTTATCTGATAATCAAAATCGATACTACGTGTAGGTAAACTCGGGGGTCCAAAGACAATTGGAACACGCACCTTTAAATTGCAAAACCTTTTTAGGAACATCATTGCCAGTTATGGATTAGAGATACTGTTGGTCTTCAAATGGTTGAAGAGGCCACTATCTACATTATTTTGTTGTCCCCTAACTTTGCCAAAAAGGCATTTTATACTTCTATGAGCCACCACTAAATTATTTTCTATCCAAATATAGCTGAAAATCACTAACAGCAAGATTTTGGGTTAATTTTTGGCTATCTTTGTTGCTCCAAACCTGGTCGCATGGCATCTTGGATACAGCAACTGGTGTTTTCCCCCGCCCCCACAATTGACAAGCACAAAAAGGACTGTTCATCAAACAGCACATGCTGAACCACATGCAAGATAAGAAAATATTAAAATAGATATCGCTTGCTACCATTCCTTTCAGAAAATAGTATTTGAAAACCTCGGATCTAATTTTAAATCACTTCACTGAAGAATGTAATGACATAAAGCCCCCATGATTTTCATATCCCAGTACTCTGTACTAGATTTTACTATGTTATAATCTTTACCTAATCCATTGTTCTGAGATTCCGTTCTTTTATATAACGCTTCACTACGAAGTGAGCCCACTGTTTATTTTGACCATCCCCGCATTGCCAATTGCACTGGAGTATTAGCAGACGTGAGTCTGTATATTGTTCTTTTACTTTTAAAAGCTACTCAGAGATTTTGAAATATAAATTTTTTGTATAGTATTTAAAAATAGTCATCTAGAGCTGAGATTGTCACCTTAAAGAGGACACTGCACAGGTGAAAAATATGCGCTCCTCTAGATTTTTCAATACTTTTTTTGCAGGTTGTCCATGCTTGTTGTACATTAGCCCTCACCTGAAATTATTAAGCTAATCAGCTCGCTTATGGGTTAAACCGAACGATTTTATAATTATTCAATTTCGCCAGCGACATTAATTCAGCACACGACATGGAAATGGCGTTAACACAAGCAAACACACACCGGAGTTGATTCCCGTGGCATGCACCTTGTTTGATCGGTCTGTCAAGGCGGTGGCGGCAAGCTTCATTCAATTGAGCAACTCACCAAAAACCGTCAAAAAAATTACATACACAAATACGTAGTACAAACCACAAACCATTGGTGCTTTGATGTGGGTCGTCAGGTGTTCCCATGACCCAGATACGACCTCGTCCTCGTTCGTTGTTAATACAAAAAAAATCAGAAATAACCCTTCCAATGGAGTTGATTCTTCTTTCATCTCCAACGTTTTTGGAATGAGAACACATCCTTGACAACATATAAAAAGTTCAGAATTTTTTGTCAAGATCTTTTTATTTACGTGTGAAAAAAAAAATCAGAAAATAAATCCTTCCAGTGGAGTTGATTCTTCATCTCCAACGGTGTTGGAATGAGAAAACATTCCTTGAACAACATAAAAAAGTTCAGAATTTTTTGTCAAGATTTCATTTTACGTGTAAAGCAATGGCGAACGTCGGAAATTTGTTTCTTGGTCTGTGACCTTGTGGTTTAGATCAATGAGTCGAGTCTATGATATTCATGTAATAGACACATTTGTTGAGTTAAAGTTATGGCCAAACTTTAAAAGTTGCCTACAATTACCTGGAGTCTTTAGCCTCTGATTATGTCCCTATTGTTTTGAGTATGTTATTTTGATGAGTAAAACTATTAATTCTTCCAATGGCCTAGATTATCATGTGCGACAAATTTGAAGAAATTGTATTTTCAGAAAATGTGCAAGTGCGCTTTAAATGCTTAATTTCCAAAGTTAGAGGATGAATCAGCTTTCTGTTTTCATTCAGTAAACATTTATGCACAGTATGATATGCACAGTATGTATAGCAAAAAAAGTTGTTATTTCGTATATGAAGGGAATTCGAATTGAGATTATTTATTTCACAAGATGGATCATATGGATGGGACATGCAATTAGTATGCAAAAACATGATTTGTTTGAAAATTGAAGGCGCCCTCTTCGGAAAATCTCTGAGTAACCTTTAAGTTGAAGCTTTTAAAGTTTAAGAATTTAGAGGCAATTCAGCAAAGAAAAAAATATTCAATCATAATGAAATCAATCAACCACACCACTTCACTACGAAAACCCGTTAGGACGTTTACACTGCAGAGTTAAAAATGGGTTATATTTATGACTGCAGTGGGTGGCAGTGACAATCAAGTGCCACCATTCATTGTGCATCTGGCAGGCTTTTTGACAGATTTTGACAAGCATGTGGGTGAGAAACTCGATATGATGCTTTTGTTGTTTCTGTAGACAGATTTAAAGGTCTCGCTCACATGCAGATTTCACTAAAAACATCAGATCAGTTCAGGCTGCAGGGATAGTGGAGGCAATAATATGCACTAAAATAGCCCATAGGCAGTGTGTGTGGGAATGATGTGGGTGACCAATTGGAGACATTTTTGTTCATCATATTAAAAGGAAACATTTCTGGGCCTTATATTTCACTGGGAGTAATGATAAAATATGTGTGGGGATGAGGTTGTCAATTGGGTCACCCACTTTAGAGATATTGATCTGAAGGTGCTAAAGGAATGTGGGGGTTCTGAAGATGGATTTGGGTAGGACGTGCTCTGAGACTTTGGAAGTAAGGACCAATATCTATCTATACCAAGTTTGCCAAAAACGGAATCCATAGCTCTCTACCAGAGAGACAGATTTGAACTTTTAGCAAAATGTGAACATTTGGCTTCAGATTAAGCTTGTCCTTATTTTCCAATGAAGTTCAGAAATGTTTCGCTTCACATTGGAGGAAATTGGACTAATTTTACAAAATACTAAATTGGCATGAAAAAAGAATAAGATAAAAGAAGGCTGAAAATTGCAAACAACCTTTAGTTCCAGAAGAGTCAATCCCTGGGTCAAGCCCAATGAGCCAAGTTTTTGCAGTCTCTGGGCACTATGCGAGTTTTACAATCTCATATCGGTGTGCTATCCAAAGCACAGTGCATTTACAGGATTGTTTACACTAGTTTGTCTTTCACCTAGTAGGCAGCCAAATGCAAATAATGATTCACTCCTGTGGTTTCCGATAGGAAGTTTTCCACAATGAAACCTTTCCTAATCCTGTCAATAGAGGGCTTCAACTTGCCACTTCAGCACCACGCAGTGAAGGACATGGAAGTGTGGATAACATTGTGAAATGCCTGTTCAGCTTCATATGTGATCATGTGCAATGAATTGGATTCAAACAAAGGACCCCAATGGGGCTGAAGCTCAGCAGGTCATTAGTATGGGGCCTTTACAATTGATTTGTGGCACAAGAAGGAATTACCAATTTTGAAAGAATGCCCATTTAATTGGCCATGTGATGTTTGACCAAAACCCCCTGTGAACACCTACATATAGGCCTTGGGTCAGCGGTTCTTCTAAAAACAAGTCTAGTGATGATAACAATTGATTTGTGGCACAAGCAGGAATTACAGATTTTCAAAGAAAATAGAACTCCCATCCTTTAATTGGCCCACGGGACCTTGACCCAAATCTGTGAACAACCCATATGGACCTTGGTCAGCAGTTCCTCGACCAAGTCTGGGGTATAGAAATTGACTTTGTGGCACAAGAAGGAATTAAGAGATTTACCCAAATCTCAGGAACACCCCAATGGGCCTTTAGGTCAGTGGTTCTATGACCATAATTGGTGTATAGCACAAATGTGAGTGATCAAGCAAAATGAGTCGGAAGTAACAAGTATTGATTATGAGATATAGCAAACAAAGGAGAAAATGTATTTTGTGTCATTGTTTTCCACCTTCAACTGTATTTTCTCTTTGGAATTAATTGGTCAATTTAAATGGGATTTCAGCACAAATGTAGCTTTTTATTCTGAGCCTACAGCTAACATGAACAAGTTAAAAATCAAATTTGACGACTTCAGAATCATTTTTGCCTTGAGCGCATACAAATGAGTGGGCAACGGGGAATTTATAGATTTTCAAAGAATGCCCCTTTAATTGGCCCATGTGGACCTTTGACCAAATCTGTGAATACAAATACGGGCCTTGGGACAGTGGTCCTTCTTAGCACATTAAGTGATCACCTATAGCAATTGATTTGTGGCCAAAAAGGATACTAGATTTCAAAGAATGCCCCTTAATCAGCCCATGTGATTTTGGACCCAAATCTGTGAACCACCCCATATGGGACTTGAGTCAGTGATTCTTCTGAGCACAGTTGGTGGATTATAGCAATTGATTTGTGGCAAAAGAAGGAATTTTATAGAATTTTCAAAGGGAAGCCCCTTTTAATTGGGCCATGTGATCTTTGAACAAATCTGTGAACAACCCATATGGGCCTTGCGTTCGCGGTGTTTCTGACCAAGTTAGTGATTATAGGAATGAATTTGTGGCACAAGAAGGAATTTATAGATTTTCAAAGAATGCCCCTTTAATTGGTCCATGTGATCTTTGACCCAAATCTGTGAACACCCCATAGGGCCTTGGTTCAGCGGTTCTTCGACCACGCCTTGTGATTAAAACAATTGATTTGTGGCACAAGAAGGAATGATAGATTTTCAAAGACTGCCCCTTTAATTGGCAATGGACCTGTTGACCCAAATCTGTGAACACCCCATATGGACCTGGGGTCAGCGGTTCTTCAACAAGTCTAGGGATATAACAATTGATTGTGGCCACAAGAAGGAATTTATGATTTTCAAAGAAGCCCTTTAAGGGACCATGGGACCTTGGACCCAAATCTGCGCAACACCACCCTGGGCCTTGAGTCCAGGGGCGGTTCTTCTGACCAAGTCTAGTGGATATATGGCTCAAATTGATTGTGGCACAAGAAGGAATTTATAGATTTTCAAAGAATGCCCCTTTAATCGGCCATGTGACCTTGACCCAAATATGTGAACACCCCATATGGAGCTTGGTCGTCAGCGGTTCTTCTAACCAAGTCTAGGGATTATAGCAATTGATCGTGGCACCTAAGGGAATTTACGATTTTCAAAGATATGCCTGTAATTGGACCACGTGACTTTGACTCAAATCTGTGAAAACCCAATATGGACCTTGGGTCAGAGCGGTTCTTCTACCTAAGTCTAGTGATTATAACATTGATCTGTGGCAACATAAGGAATTTACAGAATTTTCAAGAGCCCCTTTAATCGGCCCATGTTACCTTTGACCCAAATCTGTTGACACCCCACATGGTCTTGGGTCAACGATTATTCTGACCGATTTTCGCTCCAAACGGCCCAAGCGTTTGGCAACAAGATGCATTAGGCAATGTTTAACAGACAAGTGATAGATAGATCGATAAGAGTCCTCAACACATTGCCATACAATAGGCTCTGCATCTACGATGCGAGCTAAAAATTTAGAGCTTCGGCGACGAAAAAGAAAACCCTGTTTTACTGGCGAGCGGACCTTTCGAGTAGGGTCGGTCGGGGTCGGGATTTTTCTTGTTTTAATTTTTTTTTCTTGGAGCTCAAATTGGCCTAAATAGCCCCCAAAATTTCTGAAAAATCAAGAGAACAAATGAAACATTTTATCAACAATTTTCTAAGAAAAATTGCCAAAATTGATAAATTTGGGCAAAAACAGCTGATTTTACATGATTTTCGGAAAAAACTAAAAAAAAAAATTCTGCAAAACTGAAAAAAATCTGGGTCGGATCGGGCCATAAAACAGGGATTTTTTATTTTCGTCGCTTAACTGCAAAATAGTGGGCAATTTCCTTTAAATTTTCACAAATACACTGAGATTACTGATAACTTGCCAAATCATTTGTCTAATTTTGGTGGGCTTTCGGGGGGGGGGGGGGTGGGGGGGGGTATTTTTTTAGGGGGGGTGGGGGGGGGGGGATGCCCGATGTTCGATACTAGAGTTTGGGATTTTAGAGGTTGCCAAGCATGTTGTGTGAAGTTCACAGATAGAGGATTCGTTTTATGGTGTGACTTTTTGCAGCAAACCGTTTTCGCACATTATGACAGAAAATGAACCGTATCATGAGTCTTTAACACCATAGAATCTATATACATTGTTTTCTGGGTCTTTATATACGTGGCTTAATTTTCCCAATGGCCGTACGTGTTAGTGGAATGCCAAACAAAATCCACCTTCCCGTCCCCCCCTGGTGGGCTTCATAAAAATGATACTTCTAGGCACTCTGTTTTTCATTTATGCTATGTTCTATGTTTCCACAAGCAAATTTGACATTTTTGGTTTAAGGAAACCCGTACCCACGAATAATTTAGACAATTATACCTATAAAATAATTATTGACTCACATATCGAGTGGTTTCCATATAGAAAAACTGATTATATAACCCTAAATGAATTAAAACCATGATCTAGTCTGACCATGTTCTATTTAAATTCGAAGTGTGTAACGTGTCCAATGTGATACGACCGGCACGTTTAGCTCATACATGGCATGAAATACACATTATGAAGCATCATCATGCGTGAAAATGGTGTATGACGCTGACTGTGCCGTCCGAGCGCAGAACACAAATCCATCTCCCATATACAGTAGCGCGAATTTCAAATAGCGCATGGTCAGACAAATGCCTTTTAATTCGTTTTATATGGTTTTCTGCATTCCGTTTTCCCATGAAACCACTCAGATGTATTCAATAATTTTTTTCATAGCGTATTTGTTTAAGTTATTCTTGATACATGTTTTCTCCTTTAAGGGGTTGGCACTTGGGGATTTTGAGTGCTATCTGATCGCCTATATAAGAACTACGAGTACAACCGATTTTAAAAACACTTCCACATGAGACCAGACTTTCAGTGCTCCTAAACATGTGTTTGTGTAAGGACCCCTCTCGAGAATGGTAACTTTGAAGTTTTCTTAACAAAATCTGGTAGTATTGAACTAATCTATTTTTGAGAATGGAGGGTCAACAAATTTACACGCACACACGAGTTTCCTTCATTAGGATAAAACAAATGATTTTTTGCACTCTGACTGCCTTGATCAATGCCACAGAATTTAAAAAATTTTGGTTGACTAACACTTTAAATGGTGTAATGTGTAAAAGAAAAATTAATATTTTTATTAAGTAGGTAAAATGGCTTTTATACCATTCAAGGTCAGTACGAGTGAGTTGATTTCAGTTTATGACGTTTCTTTCTTTTTTGCCTCAAATCAACATTGTAACCAGTGCACACTCTAACAAAACTAATAGAAGTTTGGTACTGAATCAAAGAAGCCATTATAATATTTCCCATTTAATTTTCACACACACACCACACACACACACACCACAGATTTCAGTTTCAGCGGAATGCAGATGCTATTGCCTCTTTACACATCTATGAAGGTCATCGAGAATGTGTGTAAAAGTTAGGGCATCAAGCACGCCACTTATACATCGCATCTCAAAACCTGGTTGTAACTTAGTGTGTTGTAAAGAGTTAAACTGTCAAACAAGCAGTGCGGATATCTGTCCAAAAGGATAGCACTTGCGATGAACTGTGACATAAAATAGCATGAAACCAAGAAAACAACACCGTTTGGGAGATCAAGGTTTTTACACATTCCACTTTGCGGGACTTTTTTGAACAGGGAAATGCCATCCTGTGGTGCAAGAAAAAATTAAGGCATAGTATATTTCATCAATTGGATCTTGTGCTTATAGAAATATTTAAGAACTATTGAGTTGAAGGGGGAAGACTCAATTTAAGTATATAAGTTTTCATCTTGATAAAGGCTTTCACCCCAAAACCTATCGTAATTTCGCACCGATCTTTCAACCGTATTTTTATGTAAGAGGCTAAAAATGTGATTTTGTGATCCCTATAGAGTACTCTGTACAATTATAATTTGGTCACCAAAATAAGGTCACATTTCACTCATAACATCCAAATAAAACATCCTTCAGCTCAAAGATTCCACAGGGTAAATGAAAACTAAAATAGTATAGCTTTCTTCCATACCAAAATGTTTGACCACTTCTGGTAAAAAACCTGGGTTCTTGGGAGAGCTTTAGTAGCATGTCCCACACACCAAATTTGAAGTTTTTAAAATGCCAATCATTGTTGTTTTTTATTATGAAAGATATCATCACAGGGTTTCCAAAACTGCTTTTTAATTTTGAAATCGGCCATGCGGTTATGAAATTATAGTGTTATTGATATTGAAATATCATGCAAGTCCCCAAAATGCCCATGTAATAAGGCTGTAAATAGGTAAAACCAATGATTAATTTTATATGCTGGATCTGCATATAGTAAAACTTATGCTAACTGATTAAAAACAATAATTTGTTTACACACTTACTATTTGCCAGTGTAGATTTTACATTGAATTTGGGGCAATTTTAGAGCAATTTACACCAAAATCTGCAAACTCGTGTACATTCATGGGAAAATGGCCAAAAATACTGATTTTTTTGCAGGCCTGTAAATATCGACAAATCATAAATTTAAATGTGCCGGAGCAGATAATTAAACTACAAGGTCATGGCAATAACATATCAATTGGAGTTTTCCATGGATGGCTAGTTGCCGGGGTAATTTTCATTTCATATAAAAAAAATGAGATTTGCCCGAATGCCCCATACAATACAACATACAAGCATTGTCTAGTGCCAGCACAGCATGTTGTTTTTGACCTCCCTACTGATTAGTAATCGACCAAAACCTTTAATTAGGGAGCATGTGTTCTCCAGTAGAAAAACGCAGCACCATTGACCGTTGGCTTGAGTTTTCGAGCCCCCCTTTCGAACCTCTGTGGATGTTTTGTGTCCCTTGGAGAGACAATCCATCCCAATACGTGCGGATTTCTGGGTTTCCTACCGTAAACATTTTTACGAAATTCTATCCACATGCACAAACGATGCTAGCGCATAATATATTCTATGGTGGTTTGTGTCATACGGTCATTTTCTCTGTCATAACTGTGCGAAACCGTTTGCTGTACATAAATTTTACCAGTAACGAGTAACGCTTTGATTGCCTTGTAATTTTTGCGCCACAAATTAAATGTGCGCGTAGTTTAAGGAGGCGCACTAAACCGAGAGCGTGCATGGAATGATGCATATCGACCCGGACAAAATCGTTGGTCCCATTGTGGGATAGAATGCGGTAAAAAATGATTTCCGTAGGAAACCCAGGAGTAGAAACTACTGCAAATTTCCTCAATTTCTCCAGTGCACTCCCTTGTCAGTAGTCAAAAGCTAACACACTTCACACCTATTATCTGTCGTACATGGTCGACAGGGCTTTCAAACCACAGCGCGTTCGCTTATCGCTCTCAAGTGACTTGGGAGTCGATAATGGTAATGAGCTAGTTATTGAGTGCCCTTCCTGACCGCCTTTGAAAAACCAGGAAACTTGTCCGGTAATGATCCTCCACCAAACAACTACCTTATTAGCCTGTCCTGTAACACTGTACATGTGATAAAAATACCATGGCGTTACTGCTCATTCGGCAGCTTTCCCATCCAAAGATACCAGACTCGCTCCGTGTGATTTTCCTACCGCTAAGCTAACGTGTTGCGATTTCTTGTTTACCTTTTTGTGTAAGCGCAATTAATATAATACATTATTAATAGAATTTCCCGTTGTTGCATTATGTGTTTGTAGTTTTAAAAGAAAGACGGAGGTGGACGCTCTAGATTGGTGTGGTCATTGATCTTTCCGAACAATGCCTGACAGCTGAGATATGGCGATTGGTTTACTGAGTTTTCCCATCCAAAATATATCATGCACGGAATGTACCCGTGATAATGGAGTTGTAATTCACGTGGCCCTACGAAACGCGGGGATAGGCATAAAATGCACGCTTTTTGGGAGCTCGGAAGAAGCCCATTGATCCCATTAAAATACCTTGAAAATGTTAAAATAAAAACCAGAGAAAAAAGTAAACAAACTGCTGTTGCAACATATTCATATTGACCCTCAAACTCCATGATTTAGTTAGAAAGAATTTAGGCCAGACTAAAATTTATGAATGATTTTCCCTGTAAATAAAATTGATCTATGCTTTTACAGTTGCCTTAATTTTTGGTTAAAATCTGCCGCTAAATTGAGTAAAATCAATTAAAATCCCCCATTTTGATCATCAGCCTGACTGAACACTCTGCCGATAAATTTCATGGAATCGCCATATTCTGATAGCCGCCTGGTTGAAGGATCTGCCGATACTGGTAAAGGCTTGCTAAAAACCCACATTACATGCATCTCATTGCAGTGTTATGAGATCTTTTAATCTACCTTCTGTCAACCAAATGTTTTGTTTGAGTAAACTATGAAGATAAAAGAACGTTTGTACAACCTTTGAATTTGTTTTTTTTTAATTTTCTACTGAGCATTTAGCTGTGTTTCATTCAACCCCCATGTATCAAATGGACGGGTCCAAACAACATTCGTCATTTATATGTTCAATTAGAAGTAAACCAAAATAAATAAACAGTAATAGTCCAAAGTATTTTTAAAAATCCTTGCAAAAATTACAACCTAGATGTGACATCGAAATAAATGATAACGTTGGTATAATTGCTCCAATATGTCATTTTCCGATTATATTTGGTGATTTGTAAAATGGAAAAAAACAAAAACACCAGACAGCAGGGCGATCGAACAACTCATAGAACCGGCTGCCCGTCGGTGGTGAATTTTGATTCCCACAAACATTTAGGCCTATACGATAATTGTTTCAACTTAACAGATAATTGCAACTTAATGATAAAAAAGTGTAACGTGGTGATAAATGGTCATGACTATGAGCTGAAAAGTACAAAATTTTCAGCCTGGGGTCATCACTCATCATTCTTACACATGGGCCCATGGCTTTGAGCTGCAAGTCGTGCTGTGATGATTCCGACTAATGTCGAGAGGTGATACGAAAAATCCTAGGCCATTTACCGCATTTCACCTACAGATCGAGCCAATGGGTGCTCATAAATTTCATCAGATTATCATGCCGTGCTCTTCGTTTGATCTTAATTATACGTTAAAATCATATGCACATTCTCTTCATTTGCTAAAAAAATAATTGCTTGTGTGTGTGTGCGGCGCATCTCTGTTAACATTTCGGGCAGCGATTTCGAGGTGAGGACGATCGATCGAATCCACTTCAAACCAATTGAGTTTAGTTTCCGGACAATAGGCGCCAATTAACACTCGAAACGCGCAGTGTACAATAGGTTACCACTGAGTTTCACTCCAGTTACTATAATAACTCCATGACTAAAGCGACATTCGGGTAGTGTTATGGGGTACAAAAAGTGAGGTTTGAAGGGGACAGACCTGTGTACACAGCACGGGAACGGCGTCACCTCTCTTTCGAAGCGATTGGGCCGACTCCCACCATAGAATGTTGCTGTAGGGGGGGGGATCGCTACACCTCCTCTACAGCGAGGTCTTTCCCTTCACGACATTGAATAATGCCGAGTACCCATTTATACACCTGGGTAGAAAGGAGTATTCCAAGAGAGAAAACATTGGCCTCATGGGGCTAGAACCTCACACTTTGGGGTGGGGTCGGGCGACTTATCCACTGGACCCACATGCTGAAACATCTGGGGTATATTACATCAGTAATGATAGGGAATTTGGGATGTGTGCTTAGCATACTGCCACCAAAGTGAAGCAAAATAATTGTGAAAATTCCCTGATGGCAGTTATAGTAATTGCCAACAGTGCCTTGAAAACAATTCTATAGGCACTATACAAAGATTAATTATTTAATTATTAAAGGTTAAAGAGTGCATCCCAGACCACTAAGAATTCACCATTTATTAAAAAAATATGCAATGAGCTCATTATTCATAACATGGCAGAAGCATATACAGAACCAGATCTCCTCATGCACTATCACCACCAAAGTTATTTTAAGTATTGGCTGAAAAAAATATGCAATGAGATGCAAAATAATTTATAACCTGTCAAAAAGTATACATCCACTAGACCTCAAAAATGATCTATTATCTATCAGTTTGAAATAATTGGCATATTTGGTTAAATGGTAGGGTCGATTAATGAACATATCGTCCACCCAACGACCCACCACAACCCGCACTCATGACAGACACAACAAAATATCGCAACTTCCCAAGTCATACCAGTTCTTACTCCAACAAGTGCTCCCAGACCTAATGCATGCAAATGCATGTAAAATTAATTAAACCAATTGAACATTGAGTTGTACAAATTTAGACCAAAGTAGGTAACAATACATCAAAAAATGAGACAAAAAAGCAAATATTACTCCACTTTATCCTGATTTTTTTTAGAGCCAGGGAGGAAAACTTTCCCCCATCCCTGAGCAAGAAGAACTGCCACCTTCCCTCAGAAAAAACACAAAAAAATACAGAAATGAGCTTAATTTTTCACTAAATTAATGATTTTGGCACCTTAGAAATTCACCTCCACATACCATTTGCCCCAGAAAAAAATGTGATGGCAATACCACTGTGAACCCAAATATACTCTCTAAAATGAATTAAATTTTACTCGCCAAGAGGAAATTCTGGTACACCACTCCACATGCAAGGTTTTCCTTTAAAAGAGCAAATTTTCTACCCAAAAGAGTGAAAATCACTCCAAAAAGTGAATTTCCACTTGTTTGAGGAGTTAAATAAAAGACTACTCCTTTGAGAGTAAATGAAGGTCAGCACAACAACAAGTGGCTCTACCTTTTGGAAGATTTCACTAATTTGGAGTGGAAATTCACTCTTTACAGGTTCGGAAACTACCGGAAGAAACCTATTTCTTCCAGTAAAGAGGAAAGATGGAAGCAACTGAAAAAAGGTGTTTCTTCCAGTTTTCTTCTTCCGGAAGAAACTGGAAAAACTTGGAAGACTTTGGAAGAAACTGGAAGAATATGGAAGAAACTGGAATAAATAAAGAATGTATTATGAAACAACATACTAAATTTCACCATATTCTCTCTTGCACTTCAAATCATCAGGCTACTTTAGTTACTTTAAATTACATCTGTTTTTTTTTTTTCAAAATTATTTACAAGTTTATAGCATGTTTCGTATACCTTCAAGTATATATAATTTTTTCACAATTTTTGTTTTGACTTTCATCAAATTATACAGATGATAATTGTAACTTATTTTCTAAGTCCTTCCATGTGCACTTTATACTATCACAGTTGTAATTGTAGAATGCAAACACTGAAAAAGCTGTTAAAATCTGTATGGCAATTTGTTAATTTTAAAATACAAATCATAAATACACCTTAAGTGTTCGTTTGTTGTAAGGCTTAGTGGGAGAACCTGGTTGGATACTATAACATATGTTGACGATGTTTTCAAGTCTTTCAAGGAGACTCGCTTGGCCTGCTGGTGTGAAAAGTTGAGAATCAGTTTCTTCAGTATTTTTTATATTTAGGCCTTGTGAATAAATGTGAGTTAGTTATGCAATTGCATTGGTAGGTAGGGGGGTCCCCTCCATTTCCTCAGTCCTGTGTCTTCTTTTTGAATTATTCACTATATTCATTCCGTATAAGTAAAACAAAACTGTAAGTCATTTTTTTTTTTTTGCTTTAAAATGAAACATTTTTAATGACTTTTTTGAACGGAAGAACCTCTTTACTTCCAAGTGAAAAAACCGCGGAAAAAAACTGTTTTTTCCGCCGTGGACAGACACTGTCGAACCCTGACTTTTAAAGTAAAAACTACTCATATGAGTGGTTTAGCAGACTTCTCCATTATGGGTGGTTTACAATAGCTTCACCCTTTTGGGAGTTACAGTCACTCATGTACATTTAGAGAGTAGCACAGCAAACTCACATTACCACACACACTGTGCCCAACAAAGCAATGCCTCGGCATTCATCACAATCGCTTCATAGGTACATTTGTGAGAAACAAAAAGATGTGAAATTAAAATCATTAAAGACTACTCACCTTGGCTGGTAACCAATTTGGACATATTCATGCAATAATACACAAATGGTGTAATGTATCTATAACGTACACAAACAATCGATGTTGACTTTGACCAGTCATAGCCACTCAATTTTTACAGTAATAGGCCTACTAGAACAGGAAAAGTTTTACTAATCCCATCGTGCTACTCCAAAATAGGAGAGAAAAAAAAAGCAAAACCACCATTATACATTGCAGTATTTGGTGGGGCTTTATCCTATGAATTTTCTTGATTAATGAATAACAAGATTATGGGAAGATGTTTCCTGTATTGCAACCACACATCATGCCAGTGGCCGTAAATTGTTTTTTAACATTGAGGGCGATATTTAAGAAATAAAGGTGATGCAGTGTCATTTATGGTCAATA
Source organism: Ophioderma brevispina (assembly GCA_023653785.1). Classification (NCBI taxonomy): domain Eukaryota; kingdom Metazoa; phylum Echinodermata; class Ophiuroidea; order Amphilepidida; family Ophiodermatidae; genus Ophioderma; species Ophioderma brevispina. Next base: position 14,666 of record JAMKCH010041637.1, read on the forward strand.
ATGTGGCCGAGGTTGGCATTATTTCAAAGTTTTTCCAGCTGAGGAAGAAAGGTCCATAAATGACACTGCAAAACCTTTATTTCTATACTATTACCGAAAACAGCTTGATTTAATACGAAAATGCATTGGCGACCCATTATGGCAGAATATGGGCATGAATTGACCTATCATCATGCACGCTTTTAACAATGGGCACAGAGGTAATAGAATGATGATATTTAAATGAACGAGGTTTTGCTGACAATATGTAGTAGTACATATGCACTAAAAATTTTGCCATTTACACCTAAAATCGTTCAATGAATTTTCAAATTAGGACAAAGTGCACGGCAGACAACAGGTGCAAACTTTAAATTTTTTAACTAATATGATAAAATACGATGTTATTTTGGTCAGAAATGTGCATGGATGCAAACATTATTGAGGGCTTTTCCAAACTTCTTGGTATGTGGTTGCCAACTATACACCATAGAAAATCCCAATTTCACCATGATCTCATATCTCTTGCCTATTATTAACGATCGAAGTCTATATTTACAAATAACCCGGAACTTTTTTCAACTCTTACTGATACTTTTGTGCGTTTGCCTAATCTGGAAACACCCCAACCAATATTTCCTCCGACAAGTTATGTCATCTCTTCCTGACATGACAACACAGTTTCAGTTCCAATTTTACTGCTGTGTTTCTTCAGACTTTGTACTTCGCACCAACACTTTACTTCAATCCATCACATTAGCATATGACTTCAAATGAATAATTTTGCCTTCTGTTGTTGTGTAGAACTTATAATTATATTCTGTAATTTTTAGAAGCAAATTATTTTCATTAAAAAATAATAAATTTTACTTTAAAGGGATAAGCAGCGATAATTCAAGAGAATAAAAAAATGTTGAACTGCATTTTTTAGCTTATATAATCAAAGATAAGTAGGTACATTTCCATATAACAACGTTATGTAGAAACAACCAACTAGTGAAAAAATTGAGGACCTTTGTCATACCGCTCCTGCAAATAGACATACAGCGATGACAACCTCAAAATCTCCACTAAACAGCTGATTGTGGTATTTACAACCATACAGCAATAAAACAAAAAGCTCAATAATATTTGTGTTTGAGGTCAAACTGTACAGGTCATGGTGCGCAATATTATGCTTATAAATCTGGGCTATTCACACGGAAAGGCTTTTTGTTTATCTCAAGTCGGGAATTTTGATACGCACGTATATAGAAATTACTGAATCATATAAAAAGTACTACCCTATCTTATTACACCTGATTTCAAGCCAAGCAATTGGCAGGTTATGTTATGATAGCACATCAATGCCAGGAAACCAAAATTACAAAATACAATTTTTTATTTTGTTCCGATGTTCGTTAAGCAAATCACTGCTTATCCCTTTAACTAATTTTTTTCAAGTAACTTAATAAATTGTAACGTGTGTGACTCGATCAACAACCTTATCCCACCAAAATTAAGATTTGGTATCAGTAGAAAGTTCAAATTTTTCTCAGACTCCGTGAGACAAACTGTTCAAGGGCCAATTGGTATACCTTTTACTTCTACAGTTTGTATATCAAAATCTCGAATTTGCATACACTGCAAAATTAACATTCATATCCTTTGTAATTATTGGAATAAAACCCGATATTCCACCGTTTTAGCACAAAAGTGGAGTTTTGCTTAATTTCTGTGAGAATGATCATTTTTTTTACTCTCAAGACCTTATGATGTCATTGCAATGCCATACTAGGTATGTTGGTTGCTTATTTTTGATAGCAATGAAAAGAGAAGGCCCATAGTACCAATGGTATCAAAAGCATAGGCATCGAGGTTGCTTTATAACCAAAGTTCCTGTTACCGTGTTAACAAAAAGGGATTGTAAGACTAGGTTAAATGATCTAAGCTAAGATATAAATAATAATAATGTGATTTAATCCCAATCAATCAGACCAATTCAGGCCAATTTTGAAATTGAGTTAAATTACTAGTGTTGTGTCATATTTCATTACATAGCAATCAGCAGCACACTCTTACGAAATCTCAGCCATGTGTCTTGCCTTAAAATGGCCTCATATCACCATCTAAAGACACTATGGGCCATTCTTTGGTTATAGCACCCATAATGGATGCAGCACCAACAAGCACTGCATTGGCACTCACTATGGGCACCCACAATGGGCCTGGTACATTTAGTGGCAATCGGCACCCAGGAGTGCAAGGAGTTCTCAACTATAACTGCCAATGGCCAAAGAGGACCAAATACATTTCGAAGACACAGGGAACAAGAGCCAAAATGTAATTTTTTTATATCTTCTGTATATTCTGGACTGGTTGGCGGCATACATCCACCAAGTTGGCGGGCCAGAGATTTGGCCCAAGGGCCACCAATTGAAAACCCTCTGGCCTAGTATGTGCTACATATTAACATAAAGGTCTGCGATAAGCTGGGCACACCTTGGCATAACTTCCCAAATTGGCAGTAGTAGTCATGCCTGCAGAACAGATGGCCATCTCTTCAAAATACCAGGATGAAAGTCTGTTATTGCACACCGAGCATCTGTAATGAAAAAAATAAATAAGAAATTATAATCATCTCACTGGATTATCAACATACAGTGTATAACAACATTTCTTTAAAGTGTGATTTCATGATTCCAGCACCTTTGTTTTATTCAAGGTTTACTAGCTGACATTGAGAAAAGCGCTTATTCACAAAATTGAGTCGATTCGAGCTTGCGGTTTTTGTTATGAGCAAATGCTGTTTCTACGGTCCCATAAGCCACTATGCTGTAATTTCTGGTCGTTTACGGACAGGAAAATCAAAATTGCGAAAGTTCTTACAGATACGACCAAATTTGCATGCAAGATTTGGTACACATGGATTACTAAGGCTAAACGGTCAGCTGTTATAAAAATCTCAACGTTTTTGTAGGTAAGTCGGGGGGACAGGGCTGTGGACACGAAATGCCCCCTTAACCCTAACACAACACAGGAATCTATTGGTGTCTTAACTATATGAAATCACTGCAGACGATACAGTGTACGATGCCTTGAAATCTCTCGTACCTTTAAGAAGAAAAAAGTGGGTAATTATGTGTGTCAAATTTATATGGCACCTGATTTGAAAAACCATAAAAAGGATCTTTGCCACCACATCAAAGACATTATTCCATACAGAGAAATTGTTTTCAATAATATAATAAATGAACCTTCAAATTTCTCACCTTATGATACTTTGAGTCATTCAGACTTCCAATCCGACAGGGTTTATTTCTTTAACCAATTGCATACCTAACTTATTTTGTGTGTGTTCATGGAACCATGAGGATATCCCCAATGCCAAGGGACTAATCATAACATGTCAGATATGACACACTGTAGTTATATGTGACAATATTTACTGTAGATACTTCAAACAGCAGAAATCTCTATACCCAACTTCTACTGCGTGCACACATTACAATCACACTCATTTTTTCGTTTCCACAATCGAATTCTCAAGATCCACAACAACAAACAACCCAAACATACCCAAGAATGAAAAATTTTAAAATGCGCACAGGGGCCAATTAAAAAAGTAGGCGATCCCCGGTTTTGTGATCACTGGGTTTTGCGATCACGGGCTTGAATGGACCTTGAGTTCCGGTTTCCTTGACCTTGATTGACCCCAGAGATGAGATGACTGTCAGACTTTTAAAATTTTCAGCATCGGCAATTGACACCGCCCACCAAGTTCGTTCGTCGGGATACACCAAAGTTTACCCCATTGACCTCCTGTGACCTTGAATGACCCCTGATGACTTGTCGTGAGTTCCTGCACCTGGGGCCTCTTCTTCATGGCTCAGACTATCCAGCACGCAGGTACAAGCTAATCATAATTAGTCAAGATTCTGCCAGCAGATGCACCCCCTGAAATCATCGCTTGATATGATGGGATACGTGGGACTCCTGCGTGGAGTTGACATGTGGAAGCGACTGTGACCTATTTTCAGGCAACATTCCACAGCCCTGAAAACATTAAATCAGTTCTTTTGCATGTCAATGGTATACGATCTAAATTTGCCCTTTTTCTGATCTTCCGTAAAGGGATTAACAGCGATTTGCTAATCGCGAAACATAAAAAATCATCAAAATTCCTATTTTTATATTTTTGTTACTGGCATGGAGATGGAATACATAACCTGCAAGTGGTTGTCTTGAAATCTGTGTATTGAAGACAAGGCAGTACTTTTATCTGATTCTGTCATTTCTATACGTGCGTATCTAAATTCCGACCTTGAGATCAAAAAAGCCTTTCCCGGTGAAATCACAGATTTTCAGCGGATATTGTGCACATGATCAATACAGATTGACCTCAACCCAAACATTTATTAATCTTTGTTTATTTTGTACTGGTGTAAAACCACATCAGCTGTTAGTGCAGATGAGCTGCATGTCTATTTCGGGCGGAGACCGGTATGACAAATTTTCCTCAAATACTTACATTTTTTCACTATTTGGTGGTTTGTTTCAACATTAAAAAGCAGTTTATTGGGATGGTTACACACTTATCCTGATTATAAGTTTAAAAAAATGAATTTCCCAATTTTTTTGATTCTCCGCATTATCGCCGGCTAATCCCTTTACATGACAGCTTTGGTTGAGGGGTTTTGCGAAGGGATTCAGCTACTCATTATATAAGTTAAACAGATTATCAAAAATCAAGAACACTTTTACCATCTTCAAATTCAACCTAAAACATTTGATCTTTTGGAACAATAAACAATCAGTCATTAAGATGTTCGTCCCCAGTTATTGTGGGTGGCCAAACGGGCACGTAGTAAATTATTCGCATATACGATTCTGCAGACACCCCATAAGATTTGAGAACAAAGGACATCTCTTAACCGGTGTGAAAAGTTATGTCTTGATTTCGCCCCGGTTATCGAAGTTACCAGAAGAATGAGTTTACAGTGTCTGCGCAAATGTATGACCACAGTAACCACACCGTCTCATCAGCCAAAAGCTGTGAATTTCAGACCGTGTTGTACCTGACTTTGGTCAGTTGTGAAGTAGTGCTAGACCAAAGTCGCAGGAAACCGGATCATAGCACTACCCAAGGACCATTACATGCAAATGCATGAAAATGTGCGCACGTATGTGGAAAACAGTGGGCATTCTGTTGAAGGATATCATTTTGACCAGACACACAGAAGACACACACACACCAAAGCATTCCCTATGTGCCCTTGCAGAAAAAACACAATAAAAAAAATATATTTATTTAAAATTAATAAATGTTATGCATGCAATATTAAGGCTTTCACACTGAGCAACCGGTGATCGATCGACGTTTTGCCGATCGATCGCTGCTTTGAAGACTAGTGCAGCCGTTTTCTTAATACTAGACGTGCATGCGCAATAGCGCCCTAGTTACGATGTTAAAAGTTTTGCAAAGAAGGATTTCATGAGCTACTCTCTCACGAAATACTTCTTTTTGAGGCATTTCCGCAGAGGCAGAGGTTGTAGTTGACTTTTTAAATGCTGAGGTACCGGCCATCTTTTAAATGATAGGACTTGTCACCTTGTTTTGTTTCAGCACAGAAATGTGAGTTTCCGTTCATGGAACTGAACGGAATGAGTAAGGAAATTCAACATGGCGGAATAGATCTTACGTTAAGTGAATTTATTGGTCGAATGTGTGCTGTCATTTGAGGAAGCACAAACCGCGATATCTGTGTCAGAGTTTGCGACGTATGATAATGAATTTGGTGGCTAATTTGTAGTCTACAAATGGCGATCGATCGCCAAAAGTTCGATCGATCACCGGCTCTGTGAAAAGCCTTCTTAATATTTTTGCGGGACTGGACCGGCGGTTTTTACCAAAGTATTGGGTGATACACACCAATGCATAGTGACATTGCACCACACAGAAGCATTCCGAAGCATAATAGTTTTATTGGGTATAAAAAAATTGACAAGCTAAAACTTTCATAGAAAGAAAATTCGCAGCTTCAATATTCTGTAGGCTTATACTTTTTTGTTTGAAGTTATCTATCACTTGGTATTACCAATTGGTGATAAGCCATTTACTTTCTACTAGGTCATGGTGGCTGGAAACAGGCTCGTTTCTATGGTGTCATGTAATATGCCGTCCATTGGTCCACTGTTGGTATTTGACCATTAAAACTCGCCTTTCAACAATTCCCTCAGTCAAAAAAGCATACTCGAAACCTGCTTGCATAAATAAAGGGATTCATATGAAGGCCCTGGGTGGTTAATAATGGTTTGACTGGAGTTTAATTATCATGCAGAGTCACATAAGGCTCCGTCCCTTTTACTGATTATATTGACGTACCACGTGTAGGCTGGACATGTAGGAACCTTTTATATTAACTACATATTATGCAAAAGGACTATAGCATGATCCCCGGGGAAGGGGTAGTTCCAATATTGTAACTTATGAGACATCTTTAAATTTGGACTAATCTTTGGTTGCCTAAGTTACAAACTTGTTCTGTGGAGTTCCAATGCCTTTAAGGTTTGAGATGTTTTGAGATGTATATTCCTAAAATATAAAAGAAAAAAAAATTTTCTTGACATACAATAGCATCTCTAGAGTCTATAGAATTAATTGTCTTACCAATTTGAACCGATGCTACAATTTGTTCTCAAAAAAAGTTGATGTCAACATGTATGTACAACAGGCGCCCACATTTGGAAGCCCAATGTAGAAACAACAAAGGGTAAGTTTCACCTGAAAAGTTCTCATAATGTGAATTTAAAATCTGGAAAAATGGTTTTATCACATGATGCAGAAGAATCTCAAGACTGCCTACTATATAACATTTATTGCAAATATGAATATTTAAGCCACTTTGCAGCTGTATTAAAGTTAGAGCAGAAAGCAGTCTATGTATCTTGGCTTAAATGGCCCTTCATCACCCACAAATGTCATGACAAGATAGTCTAGGATAACAAGAAGTCATAAAAAAGGTAAGGATATTCTAGTCATGACATCAGGACTAGGGGAAGGGAATACTCAACACAAATGCCCAAACGGGGCCCATGCTGCAAACATGGGTTCTCATTTCAGCCTTCTGGTTATGAAGACTCTTTTTGGTATAGAAGGGTCAATTTTTTCAAAATTCAAAATTTGTTGAAAATTTTGTCAAATTTCTTATCAAAAGCCACAATTTTCTAAAAATTGTGGAAAGGGAAAATTAGTTCCAATTTTCCTCAATATTGAATTCAAAATTTAAAAAAAAAAAAAAAAATTGCAAATTGTGTTAAAATTTTGCCCAAATTGCATCTATGGTATAGCTATGGATCCCTTATGGCAGCCTCAATCAAAACTTAAAAAAAAAAAAAAAAAATCACTCCCCAAAAGAGTAAACTCTTTTAAACCAAAGTTTTATTTTGTCTTCCTAACTCCATCTCATTTGAAATTCATCCTGTCTTTGTGAAGCTACTTCTGTCTTGTCTTGTCCTTGGTCTATTTTCGTTTTCATCTGTCTTGTCCCCTGTCATGTCATGATTGCATTCACAAGTTGTCCAATTTTTCCAGGGATTAATATTTAAGCTCGTCACCAGTATGTGAACTACCAGCCTTAATATTTTTCGTTCCCATCTTGCTTTCTAACCATTGGGCTTTTTTGTGTGGATGCATCTATAACAGTTATGTTCCTGACAATACTAACAACTGACAAAATTGATCAATTGTGATTATTGTAACCCTACTCAATGTAATGACCTGAGCAATTCAGGAATGAACAAAAATACCAACAATTTTTATATAGTTCATTTCCTGCAAATAATGACTGTCACGAATTAACAACTCTTATGTTGCAAACAAACTACTGACAGAAACGGGACATTTTTAACATATTTGTCCATCGAAGATGGGTATAAAATCGGAATAGATAAAGCCACCACTTACATTGCAAGTTACCTACGCATGATGTGAAGCAAGCAGATGAATGGCAGAATATTCACAGTCATTGCCCAGAGTTGGGTGGTGTCTCATGTAGCGTGCAAAGTCCTCGTGGTTCCAATTCTTTTAAGAATTAAGGACACGGTATATACCTACTAGGGAATTCATTTACATTTCCTAAGCAGCTAGAAACAAAAATTTTGATGGGATGATAGCCACCCATCACAGTGGATAACTTCTCAGTTCATTGACATGTAATGGATGATATGATCCATTGTTTTGAGAGTACCATTTGTGTACGATGCCCAGATAGCACACATTCTATACGGAATTCATATATGCTTGTTCATTGATTGTTAAAAGTGGACCACATGATCAAAAATAAACATACCATTCTGAAGAAAGACTATTACAGCTCTCAAAAGAACTATTTAAGGCTCTCAAAAGAACTATTTACGGCTTCCAATTTTAGCACAAATGTACAGCCCGGATGTAGCCGATTTCAAAACAAATTGTCAATATGGATACACGCGAAAATGCAGGGAGTGACGGTACCGGTACAAAACAGCCAAGATTCCAGCTGTTAAGTTGATAAAGAAATGACATGAAAGGTGAACACTAAAAAGCAGGATTAAGAACAGCATTTCCATGTTTGATGGGTTTAGTCTGTAAGTGGGGTAACGACAACACTGCAATATTGACCGCCGGCATGGGTCATGTTGGTAGGCTAGGCTAGGCTATAGGGCCTAGGCGGCTAAATCTCAATTTTACCTCATTGTTTTATAAAAATCTTTTAACCAATCAAATGAACAATGAATATGGAATGACGTATATAAAACAATATAGACTGCCTTTATTCGAGCCGCATTGTTCAAACTATGGTCCCCCGGTGACTGCAATAGTGTAATTTTGCTTCGGGGCTGCGCCCCTCAGCAAATACACATTGCAGTTCACCTCGGGTCCTAGTTTAACAAGAGTACTATCATGTCAGTAAGATTGTATATATGAGTACAATATGCTCAGCAACCAAGGGCACAGTTCAGTGGGTTGTACGGACATGAATTGACATGAAATGATTTGTATTCTAGGTATCATATATGATACACAACACTCAGGGGGGTGTTTTCTAAAAACTTGTGAATGGAAAAGCTATTGAATGGGCACAGGAGTTGATAGCGCATTGCCTCATAGTGACAAGCATTTTTTTGAAACTTGTTTCCTGTAGGTGAATTTTGTAATTGGTGCAAGGGACTGTGGTTAAAATATTAGATTTTTTCGACTTGATAACAGGGGGCGGGGCACTCACTATTAAATGGTATGCTGTATTAAAGGCTGGCAGTTTCAAAACCAGTGGTATTTCAAAATTAAAGGTTGATGATGAGTCGGGTTGATGGCCTGAAAATATAGTATGTGGTTATATTATCTCTCTATATTACAATGGGGTTTCCTATAATCTCTGAGTATTTACACTACATATTAGTACTAACATCCTCGCTAACGCCGATGGTTGTCTTTTTTGTGCTTATTTTAAAATTCATTACCATTATTAAAAAGAAATATTCTTGCACATTTTAATTTTTCTAAAGCTGCTGAAATGCGAAAATAAATGTAGCATGAAATTGTCCAGTTCTACAGATAATACAATACTAGGTTGCCTTAAAAATCTTATGTGCACTACTTTAATGTGCGAAGAATGTGGTAGAATTTTACATTTTTGGACAAAAATTTGTTGTCCACTCCCCCACCAATTTGTTCACCCAAATTTGTGTTCTTCCCTAATTTCTTCAAGTTAATTTTGTTTTTCTTTTACTAAAAAAAAACCACTCTTGCCCCCTTGTTCTAGAAAAAAAAAACACTGTCCCGAAGGCCAAGAAAAAAAATAACAAGTTGATATCCCCGCCGCTTCCTATTTGCACGCCACACCAATTTTTTTGTATTTGTTATTTGAAAAAAAGCAACCAACACCACCAAAAAAGAAGGCTAAAAGGGATAAAACGAAGTCAACAAAAATATGGAAGCCATATTGAATCTCATACCATTTTAAAGAAGTAGCATTTCATTTTGTTGAACAATTTCTTAACTTCTTGCTACTATAATTTCACAATGACAAGCCAATCTTCAAAATATATCTGGTGTGCCATTTAGACATGGCGACATCTTTGAAAAAATAATAACAAATAATAACAGCCTCCTCACCAACTTTTTCAAAAGTCTGGACGATCAACTATTGTAGTTTTTTACTTGGCCGAAGCTCCCTTTACTTCCCATGCAAAAATATTATCCCTCTAAGTACCCACAACTGATATTACTATTTATATACGTATAGTAACTAAAAAAGAAAGTAATAATTTTTGTACTATGCTGATGTCACATCAAATAAGCACATATTGCCTAGCAATACATGAATAGGTCGTGCAAACTTCATTACGATTAATAATTCTGCAATAACTCAATAAAAAAATTGTAGCTCAATCCAATGGCTGGGCTCGTATCCAAGCAATTTCTACCCAACTCTCGGGAATCGCCATCATCTTGTCTTGGTCTAGGGTTAATATTAATTCTGGGGCGTGCTCATTTGTATGTGTGGGTACACAAAGCCCTCCGACAAGCGGAAGAATTTCATTTCCTCGTGCCATTTGGCAGCGGAACATGGCAGGGGATGTCTAAGCACACAAAACCAAATCAGTGTGCTTGCTCATATGCCAGTGGGCACAATGGTTGGAATTAGCCAGGACTACTTGACTGTATTTAGAATATGATAACACCTTGACAGTGTGAAATTCCATAACAGGCTGATCAGATTCACAAAGATTAAAGCCTACGTGCTTAGTTCTAGATTTTCTACTTTTTTCATCGCAGATGTTTATTTTCGTTTTGGGTACAGCCTCCTACGTCTTGTACTACCACTGTCAGTGTGTATAATACTGTGCGTGTCCATACGATGTGGGACGAAATATGATCGGGGACCCGATCTCGGTGACGGTAGTTTCCGGTAGTAAGGTACACCAAGTGTGTGTGTCGTATGTAATTAGTTCCTGCCACGAGTAAATGAAGTAGCCGATGTAAAATAGGGATTTGTGCTCTGTGGCGTCTTGGTGGATTGGGGGGTTTGGCATTGATTTGTTAGGGACTATGTGTGTACGGGATATGTTTCGCGGGAAGGCGCGAGAGGATGTGATTTGTGTAATACATGCCCGATATACACGACTGTCTGCTTTTGCGGTAAGAATTATGGCGTTTGCATGATAGCGTGGATATAGGCTTATTGTATGACATAGTATAATGATAAAATTACAATTGGATATGAAAATTATCGCATTATGACACCATGGTGCCAAAGAAAATGTAATGTTAATAGATATAATAAATGGAAGTATGTTGTTTTCACGATATGGGAGAAAAAATCAATGGGTTGGGTCCCGGTCAGTTTATTATATGACATAATGCGGAAACCACAAAATTGTGTTGTTCGGTCGCGGAGCCTACTGAGGTGCAGTGATTCGGCGTATTTTTGTCTCTTGACGAAGGAACTAGTGTTTTTTTTCTGTTATAGTAGATAGATCAAGGTATTATTTCTTTTGAGACCCCAATACTTGCTATGTAACTCGTGTAGAAGTAGATGTGAGGTAGACGTGATCTGGGAAGTGATTGAAATGAATTATGGAGATAAATGTGGGGAAAAAGAGTGATTATTTTTATGAGAATGGATTGGGCGTGCAATTTCCTCAAGAATTTGATCACATTGTGATATGAAAATGAGCAAGTACAAAGGGATGTTAACAACTTATTGTTATATGCAGTTAATGTTATTTATAATAGATGCAACCTATCGTGTCACCGGAAGAAAGTTAAAGACTGCGTCAATTCAGTTGGGGAAAAAGGCATGTGCCCCAATTCCTGTTTAGGAATGAACTAAAATAATCTTGCCTTTCAATTTTACATGGAGAGTGCAAGACTTATGTGTTCCTTCTATCAAAAACAGGCGCGCAAAGTCAGTATACCTCTGCTATCGAACCACATGTTTCAATAAATTTAGCGCGGGAATGTTAATTTTCCATCCATTGCACATCCACTCATTCAATCCCAATACCTTCAAAAAGTACCAGAGGTGACACTATGGGTTGAATTTACTATAGTTTCAAAAGCTAACAAAGTTTAATAACATTTAGACTACGAAGTAGTTAGCTATTTATATATTTCATAATGCGTCATGTTTACAAGCTAATCTCATGTAATCTAATAAAAACACTGTTGTCATTATATTGCAGGTGCTTAGGGACTTTAAAAGGAGTATACAATTAATATGGTTGAAAATAACTACATTCAATGAAGTATCCAGCACACCATCTAAGACAAAATATTGAAAATCTCAATAAAGGTAGGAAAACTAAAAAGAAAATAGTTGCAAGCAGTGAGCAGCTACTTTACCTGTCCAAATAATTAAAACCCAAACACGCTGCTTCTACCTTTTAAATCCCAATGTTCATCCAAGCTTAAATTTGGATTACTCCTTTATATGTAGTAAAACAGAAATGTAGCACTAACCCAAATTTACAGAAATAAAGGTGCATTTCGTAATCCGCAGCCTCATTCTGGTTTTTTGTTAACTATATCCTGGAAAAAATTATTTCCAAATTTTCAGTGAATTTCTGACGGGTGCGTTAATGTAATTGCCAAATGTGTGCATCACGCTGCCCCAATGGTAAATGTTTGCTTTTCCTTCCGCTTAAAAACACAAAATACGAAATTACAATATCTTTTTTAAAAATAGATTTTACAAGTAAAATTAGGCCAACATACTATACTTAATCCAACAATCAATGATATAAATTTTCAAATTTTTGTGGCACGGTAGCAGGAATTGAAGTGCATCATGAAATGCCCCGGAATAATTGCATCTAACCAGGACAAATGCCTAGTTAATTACCAAAGATGCAAAACCAACACCTTTTTTAAAATGTTTAAAACCACATTATTATACTTATACATTGTAAATCTGCTGCACATGTAGACGATTAGTTCAGTAAAGTGTTATGTAGATAGTTACAAAATGTTATAGAATATATTCATTGTATGTATTAGTGTTAGATAATTTATAATTAGCCTATGTATTTAAACCTAATCTTAAATGTAAACGAGTGAAAATTTCATCCCCAAAAAGTAAAACTCTGTGTTAAACGCACTCCCCAAATGAGTGGTTTGAACTTACAAAGAGTGAATTTCCACCAAAAAAAAGGGAAAATCATTCCAAAAAGAGGGATTTACACTCGTTTGAGGAGTTTGTGTAAACGAGGGGGACAACCCTTGAGGAGTTATGTGACGAAGGACAACACGAAAAATGAGTGGAAATCCACTCTTTTTGGTAGTGATTTATGTTACTCTTTTTGAGTGGAACTTCACTCTTTTTTGTTAAGTACAAAAACCACTCATTTTGGAGTGGGTTTAAAAGAGTTTCCTCTTTTGGGGAGGAAATTTCACTCGTTTACATTTCGGGAGTATGACATTCAAATAAGAACTAACCGTATTCATATCCTTCAAGATATACTTGTTCAATACTCATCGAGCATCCTGCCTGTAAATTGGTACATAACAAACACCTTGCTAATAAAAACATTCAGGCTCTTCCAAAATCGTTTATACCAAAAATTAATTGCTCCATTTTTATCTCAATTAATTTTCTAGGCTCCTTGAAATTTAATTAAATTTTTGAACTTCAAATTTTGCATTTTTAATTTTTGGTTTTTTGGTTTAAAAGTTATAAGACAAAAAAGGTTTAAAAACCAAGTTCCCGTTATGCCAACACTAATAGCGCACAATGGCATTAAAATCAATCAAAACACTTGCTAATACGTACACTCCGTCCAAAAGTGCCATCTTCACACAATAATGCCAACATCTTCCTATAATGTAAATACCATATTATATATTTTCTTAACCCCTAACCAGGACGGGTGTTTGCCGACCAACGGCCCAAAAGCCAAACGAGGTGCAATTCTATTTATTTTTACCGGCCCAGATGCAAAGAGACAAATTTTTGCGTTGTTTCATTGCATCTCGGCCGTTTTTCCCGGAACAGGAAGAGAATAAGTAGCGTAAGTCGTTTAACGCCCAGATGCAACGGGAAGAACATCGCGTATATTTTCCGGAAGAAAGCACCAGATGCAACAGGGGGAAACATCGCGTCATCCTTCCGGAGACGGCCCAGATGAAATGAGAAACATTGCGCCATTTTCCGGAAAGACGTCCAGATGCACGAGGAAAATCGCGTTTGCGAATGGCAATGAGAACAGGGATCCTAATAATAAATAAATTAAACATAAATAAATAATGGATGCGTACATGCACCACTGAATCTGCATGAAATCTGGAGCTTATAGTTCGCCAGTCGTGCGTGGCGCTATTACGCTACGTCATAGTCGTGCGTTGCGCTATTACGCCTACGTCATGCTCCATTTTACGTCATGATGGTTTAGGCATAATTAAAAATAGCTTATCGAAAATGGTTGGCGCTATCACCATCGATATCGAAAGTGTCTATGGGCATTTGTCACAGTGTCACCCGCCCTGACCTGATGGAAAGAATTGCGCCTTCTGCGGGCAAATACCGTCCGAAATGCAGTGAAACGCATCGAATCATTTTCCTGGAATGACGTCCCAGGGGCACGAGGGAAACATCGACGTCCAGTTTCCGGAAGAGCACAGATTGCACGAGGAACACGCGTCATTTTCCGTAAAGACGGCCCCAGATGCAACGAGGAAATTCGCGTCATTTTCGGTAAGATGGCCAGATGCATGAGGTGCAATGAGAGTCATTTGCGCGAAAAAAAATAAGGTGTTGACGGCCGAGAGGCAACAGAACATTTTTCAGACTGGTACCACGTTTTTCGTTGCACCGCATTGGGTCTGGGCAGCGTTAGGGTTTCAGGTACCTAAACCTCACAGCGTTAAAAGTGTCAACTCACTTTATTTGTGTACACTCCATAATAAATTTTTAGGACAAAAAGTTGATGGTCAACGTGTAACTTTCTTATGACCTCGTCGTTCAACTCATCAACGACACCAACGCGATGATTGTCTTTTTTTTAGACTATCTTGTTTAATTTGGAATGGTTTGACATATG
Source organism: Ophioderma brevispina (assembly GCA_023653785.1). Classification (NCBI taxonomy): domain Eukaryota; kingdom Metazoa; phylum Echinodermata; class Ophiuroidea; order Amphilepidida; family Ophiodermatidae; genus Ophioderma; species Ophioderma brevispina. The sequence continues at coordinate 29,705 of JAMKCH010041637.1, forward strand.
CACGAAGGTTGATCTAAACTGTGCCAGTGGCGTACGAGGCAGTCAATCCAGAGGGGGCAAAATTTCCAAGTCATCCGCCAGAGGGGCAAAATATGTGTATAGTGCCTGGTGAAAGGTGCTGTCGAAGTCTGACTTTGACGAAAGTGCACATAGTGTTGAAAATGCAAAATTTAGAGTAATTTTGCCATAGTTTAGGCTGAAAGTGAAATGGTCAAAATTGCCCAAAAAGAGGGGGTGGAATGAATGAAAAGGGCCTATTTTGGTCCATATCGTCCTGCTTCTTTCAAGCAGAGGGGGCAAACTTGCCCCTGCAAACCACCCCCCCCCCGCGTACGGTATGCCTGAACTTTGCTTATGGCTTTATGGATAGATATTCCTTTGCTCCCAACAAGTAGTCCTTCCCGCCCTGGTCTATCCTGTGCTTTGTCTTAACATCCCAGCGACCTGGGCTAATCAAACAAAAATGAAACCATATTAGGGATTGTACTAGCGTGAATAAAATACATCAGTCCTCGGACCACTTGTGTGCGCATGCCGTCGCGGTTAGTGACGGATAGGGCAACATGACATTTGAACGATATGTGACCCTGGACCCTCATAAACAAAATGGAGGGTTTGCATGTAAACTCAATAAACCAATTGTGGTTCCAATGAACGGTAATCTTCATATGAGGTCACCCTTTTCCACATTTTCACCCCAGACCTAGCTTACAACTTGACCTCACATGGACCTTTGACCTTCCCCCCCGCGTATGTGACCGCACCTTGACCTTGGTATGCCTGCACCATTGACCCCGCATATCCACAAATGAGGGCTCCCATGTTGCACCTATGATTCAAGTTGGTTCCAATTGAACTTCAACTTTTCATGAGGTCAATTTTACATTTCAGCGTATTTTATTTTCACAACTTGACAACAGGACCTGTGAACATTGCAGGTGAGTCTACTATTGATTGTACTTCATTCTGAAATTATGCCTCAGAATTCATCCAAAAATTCTACCTTTTCCTCCACCAAAAAACACACCAAGCCTTTCAGCCTGGAAAAGACCTTCAACACCAGAAACATACTTAATTATAGCCCCCCAATTCTGCTCCTCTAACCAAAACCGTCGACCAGAAGTTCAATTTTCACTCCCAACGATGCAAAAAAGCAGTGCCTACCCCCAATACATGCCACAACATTACTGTCTTCTGCGACACATTTTTGGACCTTCAAAAGTAGACCAATTCCCCAAGATACGACTAACATAGATAACAACAGGCATCAACAAGACAGTGGGACAAAGTGAAACTATGGGTCTTCCTGCCTTAGGGCAGGGCGACACAAATAACCACCATTTTAGTGGTTACCACCATCCAATTATTCAGCCCCACCAGATTGACTAGGGTGCTTTGCAACATGCATTATTGCATTCCTTACCATCAAAACCCACAAGTGTTTCCCACGGTTACTTGACAGGTGTAGGGGCATTAGTGCCAGGCTCTCATATCCGGCCCCTGTAAATTGGTAAATAACAAACACCTTGCTAATAAAAACTTTCAGGCTCTTCCAAAATCTGTTCTACCAAAGCTTAATTGCTCCATTTTTTATCTCTTCAGTTTTAATTTTTCCTTTAAATTTAATAATTTTTACTTAAAATTTTTCAGCCAAAAAAATGGTCAGGTTTCCCTTTCTGTCTGACACCAACTAAGAACAAAAAAGTGAAAAACCAATTTCCCCGTATGCCATCACTAATAGCGCACAATGGGGGGGCCATTAAAAAATTCAATCAACACTTTGCGAAACGTACACTTCCTTCAAAAGTGCCATCTTCACCACATATTGCCAACATCTTCCTATCATGTAAATACCATATTAATATTTTCCTTAACCCTACCGAGACCGGGTCGTTTTGGCCAGCACGGCCCCCAAATGCAACGCGGGGCAATCTATTTTTATTTTTAAAACGCCCAGATGCAACGAGAAACAAATTTTGCTTTTCATTGCATCTCGGCCGTTTTTTCCCGGCCCAAGGAATAAAGTAGCGTAAAAGTCGTTAACTGCCCAGATCAACGAAGAACATCCGCGTTAATTTTTTTCCGGAAGACCGGCCCAGAGCAACGAGGAACATCGCGTCATTTTCCTGCAGACGGCCCATGCACGAGGAACATCGCGCCATTTTCCGAGAAGACGTCCCAGATGCAACGAGGCACATCGCGTGCGAATGCAATGAAACAGGGATCCTAAATAAATAAATAAATAAATAGAATAATGGAATGCATACTGCAACACTGGATCTGCATTAAATCTGTAGCTTAATAGTTCGCCAGTCGTGCGTGGCGGTATTACGCTACCTCATAGTCCGTGCGTGGCGCTATTACGCTACTCATCTCCATTTTACGTCATGATTGCGTTTTATGCATAATTAAAAATAGCTTTTCGCAAATGGTGGCGCCTATCACCATCGTATCGAAATTGTCTATGGGCATTTGTACAAGGTGTCACCCGCCTGATGATGAAAAGCATTGCGCCTTCTGCTGGCAACCCGCCCGAAATGCAGTGAAAAGGCTCGCAGTCATTTTATCCTGGGAAATGACGTCCCAGGTGCACCTAAGGACATCGCGTCATTTTCCGGGTAAGACGGCCCAGATGCAACGAGGAACATCGCGTCATTTTCCGTAAAGACGGCCCAGCTGCAACGAGGAACCATCACGTCCATTTTCCGGTAAGATGCCCCAGATGCAATGAGTTGCAATGAGAGTCATTTGCGCGCAAAAAATAGTTTGTTGACGGCCGAGAGTGCAACAAGAACATTTTTCGACCGTTACCACGTTTTTTCGTTGGGCACCGTCATTGCGTCTGGGCCCGTTAGTTAATTTCACTCAAACCTCACAGCTTAAAATGGCAACTCACTTTATTTTTGTACACTTCCCTCATAATAAATATTTTTATGCCCAACAAGTTATGTCAACTGGTGTACTTCTTCATGTCCCTCGTCTTCAACCCATCTACGCCACTAACGCGAATGATTGTCTTTTTTTTTAAAGAACTATTCTTGTTTTATTTTTGGAATGTTTGACATATGGGCAAAAAGGGTGATCTCAACTTTGCCAGTGGGCGTACCGAGGCAAGTTCACGCAGAGGGGGCAAAATTTCCAAGTCATCCCGCCAGAGGGGGCAAAATATGTTATCGTCCGTGGTTGAATGGCTCGAGTCGAATTTTGACGAAAATGTGCACATAGTGCTTGAAAATCTCAATTTTATATTAATTTTGCACCAAGTTTAGGCTGAACTTGGTCAAAATTGCCCAAAAAAGAGGGGGAAATGCATTTTTGGTCCTACGTCCTGCTTTTTCAAGCCCGAGGGGGCACTTGCCCCCTGCAAACCCCCCCCCCCGGTCGGTATGCCCCTGAACTTTGCTTATCACTTTATGGATAATATTCCTTTGCTCCCACACAAGTAAGTCCCTTTTCCCCCCGGTCTATCCTGTGCTGTCTTTAACATCCCATATACCTGGCTACTCAACACAAATGGACCATATATAGGGATGTACTGAAACGTGAATAAAAATACATCGGTCCTCGGACCACTTGTGTCGCCTGCCGTCGCGGTTTCGTGTAATTGATAGGCCCTAACATGCAACCTTTGAATTTTTGATATGTGACCCTGGACCTCATAAACAAATGGAGGGTTTGCCAATGTAACACTACTAAACCAATTGTGGTTCCAATTGAACTTTAATTTTTCATATGAGGTCAATTTTACATTTTCAGCCTATCTTCAACTTGACCTCACATGACCTTTGACCTTGGTATGTGACCTTTGAACCTTGGTATGTGACCTTTGACCTCATCAACAAATGAGGGATCCCATGTTGCACCTATGATTCAAGTTGGTTCCAATTGAACTTCAACTTTTCATGAGGTCAATTTTACATTTTCAGCCATTTACAACTTGACCTCACATGACCTTTGACCTTGCATGTGGAGTCTCTAGATGTACTTCATTTCTGAAATAACTTCCTCAGAATTCATCCAAAAATCTACCTTTTTCCTCCACCAAAACACAACACAAGCCTTTCAGCCTGGAAGAAGACTTCAACACATAACAACTTAATTTATAGCCCCAAATTCTGCTCCCTCTAACCAAAACCGTCGACAGAAGTAAGTTCATTTTCACTCCGCGATGCAAATGCAGTGCTCCCCCCCAATACATGCACACTTACTGTCTTCTGCCGACACATTTTTGACCTTCAAAATCAAAAGCCAAAATATACCAATCCATATACAGACTAACTCTGATAACAACAGGCATCATAACACAGTGTGACAAAGTGGAACCGATGGGTCTTCCTGCCTTAGGGCAGGCGACACAAAAACCACCATTTTAGTGGTTAACCATCAATATTAGCAGCGTAGGATTGAATAGGGCTTGCAACATGCATTATTGCATCTACCATCAAAACCACAAGTTTGGTTTCCACGGTACTTGACGAGGTGTGTGGCAAGTGCCAAGGTCTCATATCAAGTAGAGAACACAATACACAATATCAGAATAACACCTTTACATGGATTTCTATGTCTAAAATGGACACCTGGTCATTCCGGGTTCACTTGTCATAGGACTTTTGTGCTTGCCATATTCCTGTCTAGGACTAGAGCCTGCCTGCCAAATTTGTGTAGCAAAAATATCCTATATATATAGCCTTTGATAGTTCTTTTAACTAACACCAACTTTTGTCACTGGCACTGCTATACACAGGACGCAATGGATTGGATCTCATGCCTTTCCGTTTTCTACCACTGTCATAGCTCACAGGTAAATAGATAGACTATTACACAATACACTACAATTGTTGCCATTCACAGAGGGAAGGCAGACACAAGAGATTTGAAAAGATAATTTTTTTTGTTTATTAATAAAAACAAGATTACCGCAGTGATAATATTAAAGAGACATGAGACATTTCCAGAAAGAAGTGTCCTCCAATTTTTTTTTAACTCTGGTTTTTGCATATTTGGAATGCTTACCAATGTATTAGATCACACGTACCTGAAGTGAATAAGCCGAATATGCCGTCTTTATGTAATAAGATGATTTGTATTATTCGTATTTGTGGCACGACAGAAATTTAACTGGGACGACAATGAGAAAATATAACCTTTCTTATAATACCAAAATCTTAATTTTGATGGTGTAAGGCTGGGGGTCGAGGGGTTGTTGGATCAGGTCACCTACTTTTTAAAAAGTGTCACTCTGAAATTGCTCAATGATTCCAAATTTAAGATTATGCATACCTCATTACTCAGTTATATTGTTTCACATTACAGAGACCTTTCAATCTTTACTTTTGAAGATTCCATCTCACTTACCATGGTAAAACACACAAGTCTTGACCCCTGCCTTCAAATTCAAACACACAATATTATGATGCTACTCATGGAATAGGCAGTACCCATTGTCATATGTGAAATTTTGATAGGGGAACATTGGGCTTTTGACACGCACATTAGAGGTGTAGGTAGGGGTGATCGTTTTAGTAAACTAGTTTTGAATTGATACCACACAAAATATAATTTTGAAATCTTCCTTAAATGATCAACGCCAATATTCAGCTTTACTTTGATTGAGAAATTTACATCATTTGTTTAACCACAGATAATATGGGTGCAAGCCCTGTTCAGAAACCACTGGCGTATCCAGACCTTGTTTTGGAGCTGGACCCCAGGGTACGGAAGGACCTGTACTGGCAGTAGATAGGCCTGATTTTGCATGTTTTAGCATGCACGTCACCCCTGGGTGTAGCCACTCCTTCCGCACCCTTGCCTAAGGCATGGAAACATTGGTGTATTTTTTGCAGGTCAGAGAAGGCCATTATCCAAATTCTTACAAATGAACCCTGACCAGAAGGTAATGTGTAATGGTTATCATACCCAGAAAGGCAATGGCAAATTCAATTTAGCAGTGGTATACATCAGCCCATTGACTGGGCCCCGGGTATGAGACTAGAGTACCTCACGGTGCTATCCTTATAAAGGTCAGATTATGAATGACCATGCACTGCACAGGCAAAATATTGTGTGGATGTTTTATATTTGATCAAAATACCACTTTTAGACAGGACGAAATTATTAGTATTCACTTGAAATTATCCAATACCTGAAATAACATTGTGGTTTGTTTATTTGTTTATATTCAAAACATCATACGTGTTTTTTTTTTGTTTTAATACCACTATTGTGGGAAAATCGTGAAAAATTTAGCCCCAGTAAAAATTTCCTGCATAGGTAGTCATCTCTTTACCAGGAAGGAAATGACCACAATTCTTTTGACCTACACGGTAATGGTAAGTTCTGTTTACACTGGGTTCTCTCTTTACGAACTACTTCATCAGACTTGGTTTTGTGTTTTCCCGAAGCATATACAGCCCACTCAACCGAGGTTTGTGTCATTTTGATCAACTCTATTATGGCAAAGTAGGCCAAGTAGTCTTTCTTGCTTTTTAGTGGTGATACTTTTAGCAGGCCCTTAAAGAGTGGTGGGGGGCTAAAAAGGGACTAAAAGGTCCACTTTTTGCTGTTTTTTTTTATATAAAAAGGCCCAAAATTTAGAGACATTATGACAAGAAAATATGCAAGAAAGACAAAGTATTTCTGTGTAAAATTTGTAACAATTTTGACACAATAACTGTATGAATGGTATGCAAACTAACCAAGCCATATGTAATATACTTGGTAATAACTGTTCTCAAAACGAAGGTCAATTGTCTAAAAACTGTATACTCTGATGAGGACACAAATGCAGATGGTGACGTTAATACTATTCCGTTAAATTCACATTAAGAAGCTATTCCTGCTAGGATACTAATATAGAGAAATATGATAAGATGATGTTTAGTCCAATTAGATTTCAAAACATTAACCGAAAGTTATGTAGCTAACAGAGATTATTATGTCAAACTGCAATTATTTAACGCCGATGAGTTTAGCAGCAAATATAAAGGTGACGATCACATATTTTCTTTAATAAATATAAATGTAAGAAGGTTAAGAAAAACTTCGAAAATTTTTAAAGAATGTTTAAATTCACTCAATCATGAAAAAACAATTTTTTCCAATATCCGCCCTTACTGAAACCCACCTAAAAGATAAACCCGTTAGAATACTATAATTTAGATGAATATACCATGGAATCACAAACAGAGCAGATAGACAAAAGGTGGTGTCACGCTCTTTATATATTAAACTCACTCAATATCACAAACTTTAAGGTCAGTTTGTGTGTAGCCAACGCTAACTTTGATCATGTTTCATTGAAATAGAAAATAATGGCATAAAAATATCATAGTGGGTATAATTTACCGTTCACATACTGCTATTGATAAATTCGTAGACGACATTGTCCAATATTTGATAACATAACAATGAAAACGAAAGATTGTTATCTAATTGAGATTTTAATATAACTTACTGAAGATGATTCACATAGCCAAAAAACGCACAAATATTTAAATCTATTTTATTCACATTCCTTTATCCCACTATTTACAACCAACGAGACTAACCGAACACAGCGCAACAATAATTACCATATTATTACAATAAGCATTTTGATAATATCTAAATTATTGCTTTCAGATATATAGGACGCACTTTTTTACCACGACTTTGATATCAAATTATGCAGTGAGATTCAACATATTAAGGGGGCTAGGACACGATAGATCTGTCCGAAATTTTTCATTGAACCTCGGTGATGAACAAACTTCCATCGCTGGTAACCATAATCCAAAATAAAAGGGGGGTTCACCGACCTCGTTTTTCATGATAATATGATCAAAATACCCTTTTTTTGCCATTTTTTTTGATCAAAAATTTGTACACCACCCTATGGAAATTTGATTTTTAACGTACAGACATTTTATTATAAAAAAATTCCGCTCGAATTTTTTTGATGTGAATGTTTAATAAAGTTGCGCACGACTAGAAGCTTTTCGATTAGAAAGAACGAAGATGGGGTCACCGAATCTACTTTTCTCATAATGTAACAAATAGTCACGTTTGTTATGTTTCCAAATTGTGAAAACTGTCTACGCGACATTTAGAGGCGTCACACGCACATAGGTTACGCGATGTCAACGCTTCTATATACTCTCGCGCGAAGATTGTATCGATCTCGCATTTCATAAGTAGGCCAATACTAGTATCCTATTTATGCCGCTACCTTATAATGTTGCCTTTAAATGGGGAAGACATTCTCTACATCTGAGAAAATATTGGAAGCAAATACACGTAAAAACAAGAAGTATGCCGCACACTGTACATTAAGTTTATGGAAGTTTTCGGAGTATTTTACTGGCAACTCTGCCAACACAATACTGTAAAATTGTTGTCATTTACTGTAATATGCACCGACGTGTGATTTTTAGAGAGCAAGAAAGTAACTCTCTCAATTTCAACCAGAATATTAGTAGTAATTAGTGTATTCCCCTGTATTATTAGTCTCTGAAACTTACCTTTAACTTTTAATTCTTTGGAATTTAGTGACGAGGAAGGGAGGACAGATGGAGGTATAGCGCTGAGGGCGGAAAGGGGTACTTTTTCAGATATGATGTGAGGCCCCAAATTCCGACCTTGGGGACATGGGACTGATTTCATAATTTCATTTCTCAAAGTAGGTCCTAGGAACGCAGTGAAATTTCGGAAATTGCAGGTGCAGGAACTAAATTTGCTGAAAATTTAACTTCTTTTAGGTAAAAAGTTTTACAAAAGGGGGCGCTCATGAACGGAATTATGCATCGCCTCTTACACATGTACAGATTTTTTTTTTCTTCCACACTTCTCGACTTATCGCCGCGCCGTGTACATGAGGAGATTTCCAGAAAGAATTGCCTCCAATGTTTTTCGAACCCGTGTTTTTTGCATATTTGGACATGCTTTCCAATATATTAGATCACACTTTACTGAAGTGAATAAGTCCGCATACGCCGTCTTTATGTAATAATATGATGATTTATCTTTCTGTCGTGCCGACAAAAATCAAGCACGGTGTTCCGATCTGGACAATTACGATAGTCATGCAACTTGCAATTCAAAACAAGGTTTGGCTGTTTTTCTTTTGTACTTGTTTGTCCAATATCCCTTCGGAACTTTCTTATAGGTGGTGTACAATCGATCCTTTGCAATTTGAGAGAAATTTGTATCCTAAAAAAATCTCTCCTGTCACTTTAATAGGGGTTTTCTACATCCGCACTTCAAAATAAAGGTGCATTTCTGACTAAAAAAAAAAAAAAAAAAACGCAAATTTGTTTTATAGTTCACCATAGCTATAGGTCCCCAGAAAGGTGTTTGCCAAATTTTAAAGCGATCCTGACGGTGCCCCATATGCCACATTTCTATCCGTAAACGGAAAACAGAAAATCCTTCCAGAGTATAGGTCAATTTCGCACGTAAAATTTGTCACACATACTTAGACCATGACATAAGAATCTCGGGGTTTTTAAAAGGTAATAATTTAGTAAATTCTATCTTTGGTCAATTTGAAGAGGTGGTTGTGACACACAAGCAGGCCTACATGTAATTACAATAAACAGTGCATAGAAAACAACAAAACATATTGGATTCTATTCCTACAATTAAAGTCGTCTTTTTTTTCAAACTAAAAACAAGTACATTTTTGTCAAACCTATACGTTCGCAAGCCTCATGGGGAAATATAAAAACCTCATTCACCATTATTCATCCAGGGTCCTTGATTATTTTTCTAAGCAGTTTCTTGGTATTTTAGGTTGACCGTCACGTTCAGGCATCTCGCGCGTTCCATAGTTTTAGACGCATGCACGGCGCAGCTATTGATTTTACGCGCGAGTCCCATTCAGAACGCCACGCAAGCATTTTTGTTGGAAAATCCAACTTGGAACAGTGCCAGATCTAGTGCGCGGAGCTAACGTGTCCTAGCCTCCTTAAATGACAAACAATTTGGATTTAGATCCAACCGTTCTACCTATATGGCAATATTGGAATTGATTGATAAAATTAGTACATCGGTTGAAAACAATGAAAGCAGCATTGGTGTATTTCTAGACTTGTCAAAAGCCTTTGATACAATAAATCATGATATTTTGTTATATAAACTGGAACACTATGGTTTTCGAGGTGCTGTTTTAAAATGGTTTACTAATTATTTGTATAACAGGAAACAATATGTGTATTACAACTCTTGTAAATCATACTGTAAAGAAGTATTATGTGGTGTTCCCCAAGGTTCGATTTTAGGCCCCTTACTTTTTATACTATATGTAAATGATATTGTTAATACTACCAGTATCCTCCAATTCGTATTGTTTGCAGATGATACGACAATTACTTATTCACACAATGATATTGTATCCAAATTTGATTTAATAAATAACGAGTTGGAAGAGGTCAGCAATTGGTTTAAAGCAAACAAGCTTTCAGTTAATGCAAGCAAGACAAATTACATGATTCTTGGTACAAATCGTAAAACTACTTGTATAAATGATTGTGGGGAAAATGGAAAACATTATTTTAGATGATACGACGCTCAAACGAGTAAATGAGACAACATTTCTCGGAGGACAATCGATGAAAATCTCACTTGGAAAAAGCATATTGAAAACATCTAAAATATTTCAAAGAGGAATAGGAGTAATTAATAAACTGAAACATTTTGTTCCTGAAAGAGTTATGTTTTGTTATAGCTGTACTCTGATACTTCCCTACATAAACTACGGTATTCTAGCATGGGGTAATACTTATAAAATGTACTTGGACAAAATATTTAAACTCCAAAAAAAGGCACTGAGAATAATCTCAAATAGTCATTATTTGAGCCACTCAGCACCTCTCTTTTTAAGTACAAGGTACTTAATGTTTATGATACATTTGACATTGAAGTAAGTACCTTCATGTATAAGCACTTTACAAAGCAATTACCAGAAGCCTTCAAAGGTTATTTACTAGCCAGAGAATAGTACATAGATACCAGACAAGAAATAAGCCTACTGATAATTACATGATCTGTCGAACAAAAACTACCTTTGCAAGTAAATCAATAAGAGTAGCAGGCCCGAAAACATGGAATTCAATTAACAAAACTATTAGGATGGCAAAATCAATTAAAAACTTCAGATAATTAAAAATCAATTTTTGTCAAATTATGTTTAGTTATTGTTTGGATCGTTACCTTCGGACTACCAATTTTTATGCGGTATCACATTTGATGTTTTCTTTGCATAATTTTTTATTAACTGGCTCCTGGTTTGACGTTGTATTGTGTTTGTATGTGTTAACCATGATGAATGCGTCTATTGTTTTGTAGGCAACATGTTAATTTCAGGTGATGCTCGTTTCAGGCCTTTTAGGCCTTTTGAGCATTTTCCTCATTCATTGTATGTGTATATGTTTATATATATTTTTATGTATGAATGAAAATAAATTTTGAATCTTAGAAAGTCCACTTTTTGGTGATGAGGTATTCAAAAAGTAAAAAAAGGACCATTTTAGGGGTGGTTAGGTCCACTTTTAGTCTTTTACCAAAAACTTCCACTTTTTCGATGCCCCCCCCCAAAAAAAAATAAATCCTGCAAATGGACCTGCTTTTAAGGCACAATCTATAAAGGTGCCCAGCACCCAATTACAACATATAATATTCTTTGTTTCATACAAAAGGCCACCACCAACTTAATTCCAAAATGTTATTTGAATCTGATATACCATTTTAACATTAGCAGTATTTTGTGTATTACTAAGAGTAAACTTTTTATTCTCTCATATTTCTCTGTACTTTGATTACTACCAAATAAGCAGGCCTCAATTTGCAGTGCAAACTGATATGGAATAATGTAGGCACAAGACAACACAAGCGATGCAGTGTGCATATTATGCGTGGCATACGCGCGATTCTGTGCAAACGCTCGAGTACACTTAGTTTACTTTTAGGGTGAGGAACGATAACAACCGAATAATTCTTGTCTATTTGGTAGTAATCAAAGTATAACCCCCAACACTACCCACTACTGCCAACATTGCCACTACCACCACTACTGCCAAGGATATGTGTAGGGCATGAAAATTCTAGTAATTGACAATGACTATAGCGTTTTACTTCCTTGCTTTCTTTGAAAAAGGGTCATACCATTTTCCGCCTTCAGAGGAGACATTGTGTTCCTGTCACAGATAAAAATGTGTCTTCGTATAAACAATAACATCCTATGTCGGTTAATGGGTTTGTATGTTTCACGCAGTCACGATACATGAACATGATATTTAGGAATATTCAACTATGTTACCAAACGATTCATCTTAAATTGAGATGCAATCAAGCAAAATTGTGTCATTTATCGAGCAAAATCAAAATTGAGTTGTTAATATCAACTCATTTTCTCAGCTTGGTTCTGCAGGAAATCCTATCTCATTTGGACTTGTGGTTTCAGAAATTGGCATGTAGGGTCGCCTGGAACAATGGAAAATTAAAGGAGGATGGCCCGATATTAGTATAAAGTTTTCATCTTGCTAGAATGGTCTTCACCTCAGATCCCACCTGTAAAGTTTAGAGCCGATATTTCACCCCATTTTGATGTTACGGATAAAACAAGATTTTGTAATCTCATAGAGTACTGTGTAAAATTAATATTGGTCGACCGAAATGGGGCTTAATTTTATTTTTGTCACACACCCGATTATTTGCTAGAAAACCACTTCCAGACTGCTCAAGACTGGTGCAGATTGGCCATTTTTCGAAAATCGTGAGCAGTTTTCTTTTTTATGTGTAGTCTTGGCAAGATCTGGGACTGTCAGATAACAACATTTTGACCACTTCCGGTAAAATCTGGGGTCCCTGGGGACGAGGCTATTAGCGATTGGACCATGGACCTCTAACTTGACTAATGGGTTTACGAAATTATAGTATTAAGTCTTCTATTCACATTATTTTTTTTTTGGCTTTTATTTCCCTGTGAGTCATAAAATTTCTTATATCATGAAAAATTAATTCTCCTCTCTTTAGTCAAAAGCAAGCCATCTTGACTGCTAGGCAGATTTATGACATGATGTAATTTCATGGCTACTGAACTGAACCTTGCTCTCGATTTGAAACGTGCTCAATAATTAAACATTTCACCCGGAAATCCAAGTTTCAAAGAATATAAGCTGTGGGCCGCTGCATAAAAATAAAACTCAACATTTTAGTGACACACACATACACACAACACACATATACAGCGTGTCTCAAAAAAATTGTGCTGTGATTCTCAGGACTTGCGCCCTCTTTGGAATCACTCAACCGTGGAGTTTTTGTTGCCAGCATGTAGCATAGTCAGTTATCTTCTTTTCCTGTAAAAATTAGGAACTTCCATCAGCACCTTATGCAAATATCGGCAATTATGCAAGATCATGCTTTTTCAACTTTTGCCAATGGGATTTGGATCATGAAAGGTCATAGGGCATTAATTAAAGAATGCTTCCATTTTGTAGAAAAATGCATTCTGGATCGTTTGCCTGGTCATAAGGATTCATAAAATGCATACTTTAATTGATGCTCTCGATACGATTTATGGCTAGAGGTAAAATGCTCAGCCCAAGTTTTCTCCTCTCACTCCTTAACTGTGTAAATCCCATTGGCAGAAGTTGAAATGGTATGATCTTGCATAACTGTCGATATTTGCATAAGGTGTTGATGGAAGTTTCTACTTTTTGCAGGAAAAGAAGATAACTAACTATGATACATGTTGGCAACAAAATTTCCACGGTTGAGTGATCCCAAAGAGGGCGCAAGTCCTGAGAATCACAGCACAATTTTTTTTGAGACACGCTGTATACACACACACATATAACACATGCACAACAGATTTAAAAAAAAAGGTTTGTCATAAACAGACCAAAGATATTTGGGTTGGTATTTTTTTTGTTTTCTTTTGTGAATTTGACGGTTGTATTTCAAGCATAGCTCTTTCAGATGGGAATGTTTGAAGATCAGCATTACATTAGTGTAACTAGGATTCTGCATTTCTCAGCTCGCGTGATCACTATGGGCCGCTTTTTTGTTATTAGCCAATCAATACAAATATGTAAACCGGTCATT